>WWET01002576.1:166693-177506 GCA_011038615.1 Limnodynastes dumerilii | reverse complement strand
CGTAGAGGCGGTAGGGGGGGCTGCAGCTCAGGCATCAGATGAGCCCCTGCTCTGGGTCGCCTGTCAGGCTAGCACTGGTTGCAGTGGGGACGTTGCAGCCGGCTGCTGCTGGTGCATGTTGCGCCCGCCGTGCGGTGTGTGCGAGCTGTGGGGGTTGCAGGGGAGCCGGGAGCACCCTCTGCAGCATCTGCCAGCGCTCACCCCCCAGCACCGCTCTCTGCTCTTCCCTTCACTCTCCGCAGCTGCCCAGGAGAGACGTGGCAGAGCGAGCTGATGGCGTCATCACAAGGCGCCGATCCGCGCATGCGCCGTGCCCGAGGAAAGCGAAAGCGGTGCGGGCGCGGGGATTTCCAGCCGCCATCTTGGTGGTGGCACAGCTGTCTCCCTTCCCCTACATGTCATCTTTCATAAATGAATATCATATATTGTTCATATTCATATTATATCCTTACTGTGCATTCTCCAGCGGTGGTGAAACTGCAAATGTGCATTTCCACAGCACAGGAAAAACCCACTGGTTATATAGCAAAAGAAAACTCCCAGACTGTGACATATTACAATTTTACTGAATGGAAACTTTTATAAAGTGCTATTAAATCATTTGTCACTGTCAGGGTGCTTTATTTTCCTGTATAACCTGTTTTACACCTTAAACCTATTTGCTACTGTTGCCCACACTCCAGACCCTCTAACATGACCCATTCCATTAGGTACAAAATACTCTGCTTCTGGGATTCCACCTGTCTGTTACCATGGTAACCACCTGTGTAGAAAAGTCAAATATTTTCCAGACATCAGTAAATTCATTGAATCCAGATGAGTGACAGTTGGAAGCTCAGGAGTGGAGTATATTGTGCCTAATGGAATGGGTCATGTTAGAGGGTCTGAGACCCTCCTCCATCACGACCTTTAGGTACTCAGACCCTCCAACATGACCTCTTCCATCAAGTACACAATACTCCGCTCCTGAGCTTCCAACTGTCACTGGTTTTAACGAATTAACTGATATTTGACTCATTTTTCTTTAACAACAGAGGTTACCATAGTAACTGACAGCTGGAGGCTCAGGAGCAGAGCAGCTCCCAATGGAATGGGTCATGTTGGAGGTTCTGGGTACTAAATACTCTGGACCGGATCCAAATTAAACAACGTTGCCCTACTTCCGTGCATAACTTAGTTCCGTACGATAAGCAGTGCAAGATAAAGGGCTGTGCTTCCCCTTCGCCCGCCAAAGTAATCAGTCACAAATGAAAGAAACCAAAAATGTGTGTTGAGAAAAGATGTAACAAAACAGTGGCATAAACAGGGATCAATAGTAGTGAAGAGTGAAGTACAGTGATGCCCTGGACTAGAAGTGCTGCATACAAATGAACCCAGGAAAGAATATACAGGATGAGCAGGAAAGCAGGTAAAGCAGCAAAACCTCAGCAAACAACAACGAGCAACCTATGTAAAGAAAAAGTGTGGTGATAGTTTCAGGCGCTGGGATTATCCATCAAGAGAGGGGAGTGTCAGTAATATTTATAATTACATAACAATTGCCAAATAAATAAATAAATATATCAATAGTCTCTGTATAAAAAGTCCTATGAATAATGGATCAGCAGCATTGATGATAAATCCTGAATCATTCCTTCCCTCCCAATGATGAAGGACATAGGAATAAAACAAATGACATGTAATTAGAACAAGTCCATATAAACACAATACAAATGAAATCAGAGCATCATACCAGGGAACGATGGAACAGATAAGCAAGAGGTGGCTGCCACAAGGTGGAAATCCCGAGTTTATAGGTTTCTGCCACAGAAATAGGTTCACTATCAGGTCTGTTTCTTTCTGACGCGTTTCAGCCGTCAGGCTGAGCGCCTGAAACTATCACCATACATTTTCTTTACATTGGTTCTTTTCATTGGAGATTTGAGACTTCTCCAGGTGATGCATTTTGGCACGCAGGGATAAAGTACGCTTGGATTTTCAGACTCATTTCTCTCTTAACAACAAGCAACCTGATCAGTGAGAGGCAGACCTATATAAATAGGCTGAGCAGGTGCTGATTCCTTTACCTGGAAGGTGAATTCCATACAGCAGCTGCTAGGGGCAGATCTGGTAAATGTCCAAATATTTGGAAGGCACATATGTTTAAGATTGCCCCTAGAGGCTGACAGGGACACTACATGTTCGGCTAATGTAACAGACTATCATACTATGGCCTCCTACTATCTGCTGATTTTGTAGACCAACAGTCATGGCCAGTTTGACAGTAAACAAACACAAACTAGTTTAATGATATCGGGCAGCTGAGTGACCAGGGAATAATAGAACAGATAAGCAAGAGGTGGCTGCAGCAAGGTGGAAATCCCGGGTTTTGGCGCTCAGAAACAGGTTCACTATCAGGTCCATGGTGATGACGTCTTGAATCAGCTGCCCGGTTTCTCACTGACGCGTTTCAGCCGTCAGGCTGAGGGCCTGAAACTATCACCACACATTTTCTTTACATTGGTTCTTTTCATTGGAGATTTGAGACTTCTCCAGGTGATGCGTTTTGGCACGCAGGGATAAAGTATGCTTGGATTTTCAGACCCATTTCTCTCTAAACAACGAGCAACCTGATCTGTGAGAGGCAGACCTATATAAATAGGCTGAGCAGGTGCTGATTCCTTTACCTGGAAGGTGAATTCCATACAGCAGCTGCTAGGGGCAGATCTGGTAAATGTCCAAATATTTGGAAGGCACATATGTTTAAGATTGCCCCTAGAGGCTGACAGGGACACTACATGTTTGGCTAATGTAACAGACTCATCATACTATGGCCTACTATCTGCTGATTTTGTAGACCAACAGTCATGGCCAGTTTGACAGTAAACAAACACAAACTAGTTTAATGATATCGGGCAGCTGAGTGAAAAGATTTTTTTTATCAGAGTTCTTGGCGGATACAGAGTCAAGTCCCTTCAGATTGTTTAGGAGATAAGTTCATATATAAACACAAAGAGATCAAAACCAATATCGAAACTGTGACACACTGGCTATTCATCATCTAAACCCATACCGTTACAGGGTGTGGTTCCTAATGCTGACCACCGGCTATAACAGGAGGTGGATCCCTCTGCTGGCTGCTAGTTGTAATGGGATTATGTAGCTCCTGACTGTTGTTCTGTTGGATTGCACTAGTTGCCCCAGGATGCGACTTATCCCAACTTATTCCAATATAGCTCTTACACCTTGGGTATAGGAGTTCTCTCTTACAGCCATTAACTGACTGTTACTGGCTCCTCCAACTGTATAGTAGGAGATTCTCGCTGCCATCATCAGGCTCCTCCACCGGCACTTGGAATCACTTTGCTGGGTATTCACTTATATGACTGCTGCAAGCCCCTTGTTTGGCTGATTTCCCCCTAAACTACTTGCAATGAATCAGGGCTGCGAGTAGCTGGCATAATTTAGGCCATAGGATGATTGGTTCAACTCAGGACAGCCGGGGAACGGAGTAGGGTTTAGCTGGTCACAGAATAAAGAACAATTGTAGGAAACAGGTAGAGGGTTTATTCCTTCTTACAGCCCTTTAGTAGGACAGATAAACTAGTGAGAAGTAATAGTGGTAGTATCTGACAGTATAATATACCAGGTTACAATGCACTCAGGCACTCCAGCCTCAAGCACACTTGTCACAAAATGAGATGCACAAACCTCTTCTTACACAGTAAAATATCACCTCAAAGTAAGGGGTTTCCTGCTCTTTGAACCCATTCAAACTGCTTCAGTATTCAATTAACATATTAACACGGCAGTGCAAACGCAGGCATTACAGGAAGGACATTTGGTTTAGATCTTTAGCTATACTATTAAATATTTTGCACATTACATTTTCCTAGTCAGAGACCCCTATGTTGTCCTATAAACAAACTCGCCACAGTTTAAATAACCACAGGTAGACCAGGGTGGTCACCTGGGGCCCCCACACACAAAGATGCCCCCATAAACCTGTAAACTTTGAGGCTCCCCTGAAGAGCAGATGGGTCCGTTAAAAGAAAGGAAAGGTTAGGGTTAGGCTGCGGAAAAGGGTGTTTTAAGGAGAGGCTACTAGAAGGGGAAGGTTAGGTTGAGGCTGCAGAGAGGGGAGGGTTAAGGTTATTGGGCTGGATTCAGATCTCCGGCCGCAATGCAATTGAGGCCGGAGTTCTGCGAAAAGTGCTTCTGCGTATGCGCAGTAATTTTGGAACGTAATCTACGTTACTTCTTGCAACGTAGATTGAGCACACGCGGTTTTAAAGACCGCGTGTACGCAATCTACGTTGCAAGAAGTAACGTAGATTACATTTCAAAATTACTGCGCATGCGCAGTAGCACTTTTCGTAGATCTCCGGCCTCAATTGCATTGCGGCCGGAGATCTGAATCCAGCCCATTTTTATTATTATAGTTTATTTATAAGGCGCCACAAGGTGACCACAGCGCCGTACAAACTACAACAAAATACAGTACAGACATACAGGACAGGGATGGACGGCATAGTACATAATAATATACAGTACAGACATACAGGGTAGGGATGGACAGCATAGTACATAATAATATACATTACAGACATACAGGGTAGGGATGGACGGCATAGTACATATGAAATACAATATGACTATTAAAAAATCACAGAACTTCAATAAAGTGAAGCAAGCACAGAACGCAAGGCAAAATGCGAGGTGTCAAGCTTGGCAGATCAGGGAGCAGGGGATAGAGCACAGTGAGAGGTTGAGAGGGAGCCACCAGGTGGGGATAAGGGTGAAAGGGTAGCAGAGGAGGACAAGAGGGCATGACGTGAGGGGTGAGTGGTGGAGGAAGGAACAACACTAGGATGGATGGCCCTGCTCACGTAAGCTAACACACTATATGTGAGGGAAGAACTTACAGAAGACATAAGGAGGGGAAAGGGAGTGGACTGCTGGTGTGAGCGGAGGAGAGGAGGGAGGAAGGGAAGGGATAGATGAAGGATGCAGTGAGGATGTTAAGGTTACGCAAGTAGCAAGGAAAGGTTAAGTTTAGGTTACAGAGTAGGGAGGTTTAAGGTCAGGCTACTAGGAGATGAAGGTTAGGGTTAGGCTGCAGCGAGGACAGGGTTATGGTTAGACTGTCAGAAAGGGAAGTTTAGGGTTAAGCTGTGGGACATGTAGGGCTAAGATTAGAATGCTAGAAGGCAAGGGTTAGGGATGGGGAAAAAAACTACCTGTCACCATTTGAGCATTCAAATCCTCTTCAGTCGCTGGGTTCACACTGTCTATGAAGGAAGTTATGAAAAACAATCTCTTTCGCCACTTTGCCGGGAAAAGATCTGTCGCAAAACAGGTCTTCGGAATAGCGATCCACACTGTGGACACCAGCAGTGCCTTGGACTCAAATGGCTGGTTTAATCTTAATAGACTTACCTCATAACATGAAGTAGAGTTACTCATTCTACATGTGCTTTGACCATAAGTCAAGCGATTGAATCATTTTGATATGGATCACTAAACTGATTTAACAGGTAACAGGTAAGAGATATTACATTCAAACTTGTGGAACCGCTATGGGTACTCCTTGTGCCCCAATGCATGCAAATATAATATTGGGTTGGTGGGAACAAGAGTGGGTATTTAGAAATATAGTTATACCCCTGACATCGCCAAATGGATTTACTGCATTTATAATGTTCTGATAATTTGGGAAAATAATAAAGCAAAATTTTATGGATTCATCAAAAGTGAAATCACTAAGAAGCAGATTGACTACGTTTATTTAATAATATGGGAACAGATCCAAACTTCCACATTGAACGCACTGCGATTAGTTTATGCATTCTGATCAATAATCACAGATCCAGAGGTCCGCGTCTGTGCCGTACTAACCATTCCCCTTGTAGCAGCAAACGTTCCGTACCCTCAGCCTACCTGAAGTGTTCAGACTCATGCAAATGTATAATTGTGGTTTTTCTTTTATTTACAAAGACTGATTGTCGAAACGCGTAGGTTGTGGAAGCGGTTATCAACTCGGCAGGACACCGTTGTAGTGAGTCCTCAATTTATGTCCGGTGGTTTGGGCCCTTTGGACTATCGGTATATTTCCAACTGTAGTGAGTGATTCCTGACCTCTGTGACACCAGCGTTACTTAGTAAAGGTTTTTAATTGTCTTGGATGTAATAAATCATTTTAGAAAAGACATTAGAGTTCGTGGCATGTATGAAACCTTTTATTAAGCATAAAAACTAAAAGGAATAAAAGGTGAGCATAACAATACGTTTTTTACTGTATTTGGGTATAACTGGCCGCACAAAGGTCCCCGGCTGTGCCTTGTGTTTCCTCTATATTCTGTTTGATGGCGGGAGAGGAGTAAACGCAGAAGAAAAGGAGACCGCAGACAGAAGATAACATTTCCTCACCTCTAATATATTTCTACATGCAAAAGAACAAGAGGAATTTATAATTTATATATTTATAATTTAAGTTTGAGCAGTATTTTATATTTTGATATTTCTCTGAACGTCATCCTTGACTCCTCTCTCCTTCGCCGCCCACATCCACACCCGGGGCCTGATTCAGAGGCTGAAAATAAGAACTTAAAGTTACACCTGGGCTAAACCATGTTGATTTCAGGGGAGTCAAATTTCATTTGTTGCAACAGTATTATAGTTAAAAGGTGATGTTTCCCAGCTCAAGTCTAATTAGCAGTTTAAAAGTGAAGCTGATCAGGTATCTGTGTGCAATAAGTAAAAGCAAAGCATTCTCCCTGCATGCTTAGAATAAAAGTAACTTGACTTCCCCTGAAATCAACATGGTTTTGCCCAGGTGTAACTTTAAGTTCTTATTTTCAGCCTCTGAATCAGGCCCCCTGTGACTGTCATGCCGCTTTCACCTCCGCAACACAGCTCGCATCAGACCCTTCTAAACCGCAGATGCCACGAAAAGGGTCGTTCACTCTCTCATTATGTCCCATTTCGACTACTGCAATATTCTCCTCTCCAGCCTCCCTCTGGTCCATCTCACTCCCCTACAATCCATACTTAATGTCACAGCCAGACTCATCTTCCTGTCCAAATGCACCACCTCCCCTCTCTGTCTATCTCTACACTGGCTTCCTGTCCCTTTCACAATTCTCTTCAAGATTCTCACCCCAGCTTAAAAGACTCTCTCCTCCTCCACCGCTCCCTACTTCTCCTCCCTTATCTCCATCCCAACCCCTCCGGTCTGCTGGTGATCAACGCCTAAACTCCAACCTGATAACTACCTCTCACTCCCACATCCAAGACCTCTGCACTGGAACATCCTACCACAACCTTTTAGGCAATCCAGCACCCTCCAATACTTCAAACGCTCCCTCAAAACCCACTTGTTAAGGCTAGCCTACCCTTCCTCCACTTAAGCTTACCTGCCCTCCCCATCTTCATCCCTGTGTCTCCTGTTTAGCATGTTAAATTTTATGAGCAGAGCCTCCTCCCTCCTGTCATTACCCCTCTATCCTGTCCTCATCACTTCCCACCTTTTTTTCTACTGTCTAACTCTCTCCTTATTCACCTGCTCCTACACACATATCCTGCATCTTATTCTCCATACATATTGTTCTGCTGTTGTTGTACTGTATTTTATTTTTGCATTGTACTTGTATTGTATTCCCTGTTCCTGCGGATACTGTGTAGCGTATATATAATCTTTGAACACATGGGAAGCTATATCTTTTCCATATCAGAGGAAAGAGAAATACAACACTTTACTTTTGGACAGAACCTATGCTGAACGTCTGAAATGTTTGCCTAGTGGAACTTGGATAAACAGTAGGATCTTTTCCTTGCAGATCTTTGTCTACTATTTTCTGTGACTATTTCGGGCTATTCGGACTATTATGATATAGATGTGTTGAAAGACACTTTGATGTTATTTTGGACATATAAGCACAGTTGTTGATTCCGCGGTTCACATATTTTTGATTCTGATAATTAATGTCATATCAAAACGGCCAATTGTGTAATGTTTATTGTGAATTGTTTTGATACCTTACGTTGTATGATATACATCAGTAAAAAAAAAGATTATATAAAAAAAATGGTGGCTGTTTGCAGGTCTGAATAATACCCCTTTCACATCGCCACCAAAAACCCGGGTTTTTGACAAATTCCCAGGATTAGGCTCAAACTACCTGGGTCAAGTGGCAATGTGAAAGGTCCTGGGGATCTCGACCTGGGTCTATATTGCCTGGGTTCCAACACCAAAAAAAGAAGGGTTCACCACGGATAAGGTGGCAATGTGAAAGGTGCCGAGTTGTCTTTTAACTCGGGTGTTTCATTTTGCCAGCCGATTGGTTAGATTTGTTTACTATTGCTATGGCAGTAAACAAATCTCTACTTGGGGCCGGACCTAAAAAAAAAAAACAAATTTCAAAGTATAGGGCATGCTGATGCTTGTAGTGCTACAAGCACCAGCATGTTCAAGGATGAGAGGGCATGCTGGCGCTTGGAAAACCACAAGCGCTAACATGCCGTGTCATCCTGAGAATTAACAACAAAGTAATGCCCCCCCCTAGAGATATAATAAAATATAGGGCCAGTCCTTATATTTAAAAAAAATGACATTTAATATATTATATACATATAATACAAAACTACTAATAATAAAATACATTAAATACATTAAAACTATTACTAATAAAGTAAAATACATTCAATACAATACATTAAACTATTAATATTAAAATACATAAAGTACATTAAAACTATTACTAAAATAAAATATATTTATAATATATTCAGTAAATTAAAATTATTGATAATATAATTAAATGCATTAAATAAGTTAAATACATTAAAATTATTAATGAAAAGAAATACTTACCAGCTTGGATGGTATCCAATCTTGTGAACTTTTTAATCCGTGTGGGATGTCTTGGCAAAAAAACAACCCACTTTGAGTGCGACGTAACTCCTGTCCTGCTAGCAGGATATCACGCAGCTAATGACAGCTCTGCTGTCATTGGGTCCTATTTATACCCTTGGCAAGCGTGGGAACTGCCATTAGTGCTGGGATATCCTGCTGGCCAGACATGAGTTGCGTTGCTCTCACAGGGTTTTTTTTTGCCAAGACCTCCCCCACGGATTAAACGCTTACAAGATTGGATCGCATCCATTTCTGTTTATTAATCATTTTAATATATTTAATTTATTTAATGCATTTAATGTATTTTATCATTAAAAATATTAATGTATTTGTATTTTATCATTAAAAATATGAATGTATTTAATTTATTTAATGTATTTTATATTATTAATAGTTTTAATGCATTTTATTATTAGTAGTTTTGTATATATGTATATAATGTATTAAATGTAATTTTTTTTTTTAATATAAAGGCCGTCCCTATATTTTGTTAAATCTCTAGGGGGGGCATTACTTTGTTGTTGGTAGCACAGGATGACAGAGCATGCTGGCGCTTGTTGTTTTCCAAATGCCAGAATTCCCTGGTATCCTTGGGCATGCTGGTACTTGTAGCACAACAAACATCAGCATGCCCTGCTGCATTTAATATTCACAAAACCAGTGAAATATATGGGCCATGTGAAAGGGAATTACATATATATATAATTTTATTTATTTCTTTATTAACAAGTTTTTAAATAGAGCCATCTTACAAAAATAGGTAAGAGAAAGGTAAATTAGATAGTAAATAGTAAATAGTAATATGGTTGTAAATAGGGTAGACAAGCTTTAAGAAATAGGTTAAAGAATTTGATAAGCTTGTCTGAAGAGGAGAGTTTTAAGTGGGCGCTTGAAAGTTTGGAGAGTAAAGGAGAGTCTTTCTGGGTGAGTGAGGTTAATCCAGAGAGTGGGTGCATCCCGGGAGAAGTCCTGTAACCGGAAATTATAGCATTTATTTAGTGTAGAGGAGCTGTATGTCCTGTGAAGATCTGAGAAAGGGGATTTTTATGTCTTTAAATGTCCAATGTGATTGCTGTGATTCCAAAAGCAAAAAAATAAGCATTTTATATGCAAAGAGGCATTCTAAAGATAAATGCAGAAACAGTATTTACAAATGTCAAACCACATCCTATAGATCAGAAGGAAAAGACATCCCAACAACACGTTGCCTGATAGGTGAGATTTTCTTTGTTTGTCAGTGCACTTGGATCAGTAAATGGTACAGAAATTGCATTGCAAAGAGGTTACAGCCATAAGGTTGTAAAACAAATGTCTAGGTAGGAACACAGGTGTGATAGGAAAACATTGCTAAAATCACCCAAAAAGTATGATAGAAAAAAGTTCCAGACTCCAGCAAAATCCTCATTTTACAAGGAGCCAGATACAGAGTTCTGATTTTTCCAAACTTCTTTGACCACTTTTCCAAGATCAAGAGTTTGAAAATAAGATGAAATTAGGTGGAAAGTTACACCTGGGTAAAACCATGTTAAATATAAGGGAGGTGAAAGTAATGTTCTTCTTTGCATGCAGGGAGAATACTTTGTTTTTGCTTATTACACACAGACACACTGTTATTTATGACCTCTCACCTCTAAAACTATTGTATTATTATTATATTATTACACATGCTGATCACTGTTACTATTACACTGTTATTTATACTTGTACTAGGAGACATTACCTCTCATCTCTAATACTATTATATTATTACACAGATACTGACCAGCGTTGCACTGTTATTTATCACCTCTCATCTCTAATACTATTATATTATTACACAGATACTGACCAGCGTTACTATCACACTGTTATTTATCACCTCTCATCTCTAATACTGTTATATTATTATATTATTACACAGAAACTGACCAGCGTTACTAT
>WWET01002576.1:139278-154503 GCA_011038615.1 Limnodynastes dumerilii | reverse complement strand
CTTAGGGTCAGGCTGTGGGGAGGGGAGTCTTAGGGTCAGGCTGCGGGGAAGGGAGGGTTAGGGTAATGGAAGGGGAAGATTAGGATAAGGGTTGGGATAGGAGAAATACTCACCTCTCGCTGCTGCAGATTGGTCCTGGGCATCTTTCATTGTTTGTCCTCTGCGGGCTAGGATTAATAGAATGCAGATCCAATTCGGAATTGGCTGGAGAGAAAACGGCGCTTTTGGAAAAGGGATGTTCTGATTACCGACCCACACTGCTTTGGTGGTTGTGAAACTTCTTCTCCTCTAAGCTTAGTGGGTGAAGAGTCCTTGGTGTAAAAAGCTCCCATGACGGTTCTCTGTATTGACCCATTACGGGTATTTGTGTCTAGTAATTAAATCTCCTCTTAGACGCCTCTTTTCTAAAGTAAACATGTCTAAGCTGCCCGTTCTTCATAGCTCAGTGACTCCACACCTTCTATTAATTTTATTGCCCTTCTCTGATCCCTTTCTAGTTCCAAAATGTCATGTTTATGGAGTGCTGCCCAGAACTGATCTCTGTATTCCAGGTGAGGCCTCACCAATGATTTATATAGTGGCAAAATTACACTGTGTTTCCTTCCATCCATACCCCTTTATATGCATGCTAATACTTTATTGGCCCTTGCAGCTGCTGCTTCACAATGGACACTATTGCTATTGTCTATTGTCTATGAGTCATTCTCCATTACAGATTCTCCTAAATTTACCCCATGTAATTTATACATAGCAGGCTTGTTTTCGATCATCCCTAAATGCATAATCTTGTACTTATCGGTGTTAAACTTCATAATACTTAACGGACTACTAATTGACCAATTGTCGAAATAACAACCAGCAAGCGCCTGTTCAGTATCATTTGCTGCATACCCTCCAACAGTTTTTACTTAAAAATCGGTATACCTGGGGGGGCGTGTCCATGAAGGGGTGTGGCTTGTCCAGAGAAGGGGCGGGGCTTTAATCTCTTTATTTTTCATCTTGTTATATGAGCTTACTATCAAAAATCATCATGTCACTGGCCCCTCAATATCCCCACTGTCTCTCCTGCCCGCCAGTATCCAAAATCATCATGTCACTGCCCCCTCAGTATCCCCAATGTCTCTCCTGCTACCAGTATCCAAAATCATCATGTCACTGGCCCCTCAATATCCACACTGTCTCTCCTGCCCCCCAGTATCCAAAATCATCATGTCACTGGGCCCTCAATATCCCCAATGTCTCTCCTGCCTCCTAATTATTAAAAAAAAAAAATAAGAATTAAGAAAGAAAATGATTTAGTGTAGAGAATACTCACCTGCCGCGTGCTCTTGCAGACTCCTCACACTGGAGCTGACGTCAACCCGTCAGCGTCAGCGCACAGACAGACCAGACCGCAGAGGATCCTAGCGCCTGACACTTTCTTTCTGTTTAGACCATAGCGGAGCAGCGGCTCAAACAGAAAGAAAGTGCCAGGCGCCAAACAGACCGCAGAGGATCCTAGGTAAGTATGGGGGAGTTTTCTGGCTGACCACCGACTGCCGTTATCGGTACAGGTCGGTACAGCCTCTTCTGCCGGTACAGACCGTTAAAAAACGGTACTGTACCGGCTAAATCGGTACAGTTGGAGGGTATGTTGCTGGTGTAGAAAAAACGGGTCTCATTCCAACTGGTGCGTTACGAAACATTGATAAATGTTAGGAGATGGCGGGTGCCTATGAGGCTCTCCCGTATTTTGAATAAATGTTTTCATGCACAAGGTTTAATGGCCGTGGGCATCCCCGATGCTAATGCTGAACGCCTTTCGGTTCTCTGAGAAGTGCTTTTGCATTTTCCATTATCTATCACTATTCATATTATTTAATTAGTAGTAATAAGCAGGACTAATGCTTAACATTAACTTATTCTTTTTTTAATGCACACATTTCATATATGTGAATACAGCTGCAAGTCTGTGATCCGGATTCACAGTTACCTAGTTTTCGTATATGTTGTTTTGAGAATTGAGCTACTACGCATGCGTCGTAGCTTATTTGCACTATCTACGTACCATTTCTGTACGTAGATTGTGCTTTAGGCCTTGCTTATGCAATCTACGTACAGCAATTGTACGTAGATAGCATAAATAAGCTACTACACATGAGTAGTAGCTGAATTCTTAAAATAACGTATGTAAGATGAAAACTATATAACTGTGAATCCGGACCTCTGAGTGTGCTTTGTATGTTTAGTCCAGGGTTGCCGACTTTTGCCAGCTTCCCTCCTGGAGATCCTGGAGGGAAGCTGGCAATGCGTACAGGGGGCGGGGCTTAAGGACGCAATTTATGCAAATCACATCATTAAGCCCCGCCCCCTGGATCATACTTACCCGGATTTAGCTTAAGTAGGCATCGGGACGGGGCTTGATGGCGCAAATTGCGTCATCAAGTCGCTCCCTGGCCCTAGCAACACTAGTATACTAGTGTTGCTAGGCAGGGGGGGCAGGACTTGAGGCCGTAGTTTCCATGAAACCACGAGCCTCAAGTCCCTTGCGGGAGATTTGCTGGCTCTCCCGGGAGAACTGCCTGAATTTTGGGAGTCTCCCGGACATTCCGGGAGAGTCAGCAACCCCGGTTTAGTCTATCTACATATATTTTGATTTGATCGTATTAATAAGCAGTATAAAATTAAGTTTTATTGACAGCTGGAAAAGAATTCACATAAAAAGCCTTATAGCTTTGGATTGTTAATGCTATCTTAATACACAGCATTGTTTTACAGTATTAATACATTAAACAGGATTTAATTCAATGCAAAAAAAAAAATTGGTTTATACATAGAAAAATAAAAAAAAATTTAAATATTTTTTGTTTTACAACCCAGGTCATTATCCACTTAAGGAACATAACAGACTATGGGGTCTATTTCCACAGCTCTCTGTTTCCCTGTGAACAAAGCTGCATCAGGCTGGCTTATCATCGCTGCTATTTACAAACACTTTCCCCTCCTGTGAGGTCCTGCAATCTGCCAGGTTAACGCATGACCATTCATTCATACTCAAGGGCCAGATTTTCTAAGCTGTGGGTTTGGAAAAGTGGAGATGTTGCCCATGGCAACCAATCAGATTCTAGTTGACGTTCTCTAGTATGTAAAAGGAATGTGAGAGCTAGAATTTGATTGGTTGCTATGGACAACATATCCACTTTTCAAAACCCCCAGCTTAGTAAATCTGTCCCATAAGCATAAAAAAATCATGAAAAATGCTGCCTTTTGCCCTGTGCCTCCATAATCTCAGGTGAGTACAACCAAAACTATGCAGCACAATCTCGTCTAATAAAATTGTATTTTTAGTAAGAAAAAAAAAAAAAATTAAACATTTAAATTTTTTATTAAACATTTACATTTTTTTATTAAACATGAGTTGCTGTTTTTTCCCTGTAAATATGTATTCCAGCGGTCTCCCCATATATAACCCCCCTTTTCCTCCCACTAATAACAGCTATTAGGGGGGGAGGAACAGAAGGGTCTATGGGGACATCACTGCAATACTTAGCCCATAACACCAGCCTGAGCGGGCGATATTTTTCCCCGGGTGATGAGTGTAAAACTCCGCTCCGGCATTTTGTAAATATAAAAATGTTAATTTTTATGCGATTATGCCAGTTTTCGCTTCCAAACTGCCTCTATTGCATGAAAATGATATTTGTAAATAGACCTCTATGTATCTAGCTTATGGTAAGTCGTTTTGTTGGATACGCTGTGCTTGGGTGTATCTACCGCTTGCATTTGCTGAAAACTCTTCATGCGGAAATGGCGATGAAATATTTTGTGATGGAAGGGACGGTGTGTATGGGGATTATTTGAGGGTCGCATCTTCTTTATACTGTGATTTGGGTGTCGGTGAATTTTCTTTGATCAAGACTTGCAGTTTCCCCTTCACTTCCCCTGCACTTGAGTATGAATCCATGATGACCAATGTAGGGGGTAGGGGCTCTGTCACGGGGAGGGGTGTGTCTTTAGCGTAGCCAGAGAGGGCTTAAGGGCTAACATCTAAAGAATTTAAAGTAAATGTAAACCAAGAATCACATGAGCCCATTCCCGTATCCGCCCAATCATAAAAAGTCGTCTAATCCACCATCTTCTTTTTATTTTGTTGTAAAACGTTTTAAGACCTTCAATCCGATGATAAGGGGCTGGTTGCTTTCTTGCTTTTAGCGTCTTAAATTCTTCTGTAACGTTACAATATTTGCATCTTTTTATTGCTTTCTATATATTTTTTATTTTTTTTGTGTAAAATATTTTTATTAACACACCACACCAGAAGTACAACAAAATAGTAGAGTTCACATTACAATGCAGGACTGGAAGATAACAAAGCATACTTATTCGTTGAGCTAAAACAAGTCAGTTTACAAGAGTATACATATTGCATTAGGAGTACGCGAACAGCACATCCTTAGATACTTCGCAGAGTTGGACTCCGGGGGCGTTTTGTTTTATTTTTATGCGTGAATTAAGGAAAAGGGGTAGGATAGAAGGGGGGGGGGAAGGCTGCTACACATATGTAACTAAAAGCTAGTCAGAACGTCTACATTAGTAATGTCATCAAACGCACATGTGCAAAATAATCGTGATGGGCTACAGGTATCTATGAGTATAATGACCTTGCAATTGTAGGAATATAGTTTAGAGGGGTTGTCATGGGGAAGATAGGGACTAAGGGAGTTGCCTGTGCTGTAGCAGGGCCCTATATCTGTCTGTAGTCTGGAATTCCATCCATTGGAACCATGTGTTGCGATATCGTTCATAGGAGTTATAGCCTGCTCCTGGGTCAGAGAGCAGGTTATCCATTTCTAGATAGCTATCAACTCGGGAAATGCACGCTGAAATGGAGGGGGGGTGAGCCGATTTCCAGTGCAGGGGGATAAGTGATTTAGCTGCATTATTAAGATGCCGCAGCAGTGACTGCTTATAGGTGGAGATCGGACAATCTAGGTGGTTGAAAAGCCAGAACACTGGGCCCTCAGGGATTTCCTCTCGCATAACTTCCTCAGATATAGCCTTTACCTTGTCCCAGTAAGGCCTAATACACGGGCACAGCCACCATATGTGTAAGGGGTCTCCTACCGCTTGCTGACAGCGCCAACACAGACTTGAGTAGGACGGGTTGATTTTATGGAGAAGGTCAGGGCATCGGTACCACCTTGACAGCAATTTATAAGAGGTCTCCTGAACCAAGACATTAACAGAAGAAGCCTTCGAAAATTTGAATATTTGGGTCCAGGTGCTCTCCCCTATGGGCATCCCTAGGTCCTTCTCCCAGGACACCGTGAAGCTCGGTAGGTCCGGAGACATATCCTCAAGGATCAAGCTATATATGCTGGAGATTGTATGTCTCGGCGAATGTTGTGCTGTACAGAGGCGCTCAAAAGGAGTCAGGGGTGATCTCACTTTCTTGGTGCCAAGAGAAATCACGAAGTGACAAATCTGGATGTACCGCCAATACTCTTTAGGGGGTAGTTGCCAAGAGGACTGTAAGTCCGTAAAAGTGCGAAGCCCATTTTGATCCAAAAGCTGACCGATCCGGAACAGTCCCACCTCACGCCATGTTTGGAAGGCGCAGGCGTCAAGGCCTGGGGGGAAGGCCTTATTGGCTATAAAAGAGGTTAGAGGGGAGTGAGTCGTGGAGATGTTGTTAAGAAGGCGAGTGCGTTTCCAGCAGGCCAAGGTTGGTGTAATGGTAGGATGTGGCGCAAACATTGGATGGGATACCCAGGGAAGTACAGCTATCGGGGCATTCAAGCAATGCTCCTCAAGTTGGATCCACTGCTTGGCCGCTGCTCCTCTGGTCCATTCCAGTATTCTATTAAGGTGGATAGCACGTGGGTATCCCGCAATATGAGGGAGTTGGAGACCTCCTCTCTCTCTCTCCTCCTCGCCAACACCTCTAACTTGAGTCTCGGACGCCGATTTTGCCAAATGAAGGCGCGCATTATGCGTTGGAGCTCTTGGAGCCATCTAGGGGGGACATGTATGGGCAATGCCTGCATGATATATAAAAGCTTAGGAAGGGTATCCATTTTTAGGACATTAATTCTGCCCAGCCATGAGAGACGGAGATGTATCCATGAGTTAAGCTCTGATCGGATTTTGGTCAGTAATGGGATATAATTAGCTGAAAATAGATGCGCGTTATCTGCGGTTATATTGATCCCCAGGTATTTAAGCTGTGTCGGGTGCCATGAGAACGGAAAGGAAGATTGTAAGACTGCAGCCTTGGGCTCTGGACAATTTAAATTGAGTGCAACAGATTTGGTATAATTGATTTTAAAATGAGAGAGATACCCAAATCTGGTAAATTCATGGACCAAGGCCAGAATATCATCTGCAAACATCGCTAGTTTATATTCTGTTGCTCCCACCTTAATGCCCGATATATTGGAGTTCTTTCTCACCATCTGTGCCAGGGCTTCTACGCATAAAACGAAAATCAAAGGGGATAGGGGACACCCTTGTCTGGTGATTTGTGATTCTTACCGCGCCGGAGAATGTCCCGTTAACTCTAACCTTAGCGGTTGGACAGCTGTATAAGGCTAGTATCTTGCTCATACATATAGGGCCTATACCTAGATGGTGCAGTACGCTGGTCATAAAACTCCAATTCACCCTGTCGAATGCTTTTTTAGCATCAGTCGACAGCAGTATGGACGGAGTATCAGAACTACGCATGTGATGGACAAGGTTTATCACTTTAACAGTGTTATCCCTGGCTTCTCTCCCCTCAACGAAACCTACTTGGTCTGAGTGGATAATCTTGGGCAATAAACTCTTAAGTCTATTTGCCATCATTTTGGCATAGAATTTCAGGTCAACGTTGAGGAGAGAGATAGGCCGGTAGCTGGAACATAAAGCAGGATCTTTCCCCTCCTTTGGGATCACAGTTATGTGGGCCTCAAGAGATTGGTTGGAAAAGGGATGATCCACGGATATAGTGTTACAGGCTGCTAAAAGGGGGGGAATTAGGAGAGACATGAAAGTTTTATAGTAGCCGATGGTAAACCCATCCGGACCAGGGCTTTTCCCACTTGGGGATGTTTTAACAGCAGCTTCCAGTTCAAGGGCAGTGAATGGGCTTTCTAAGAAGGATATATCTATAGGAGGGAGTGTTGGGTAATTGGCTTCTAGATGAGCACGGATGAGAGGTTGGTGTTGAACCTCCTCAGAAGGATCTTCCTGGGAATGCAAGTCGTAAAGCTGGGTATAATACGCCTGAAAGGAGGCCGCAATGTCCTCCGTTTTGTGGAGAAGGGTTCCAGTAGCATTCTTAATAGAGTGCAAAAAACTTGCCGCTCTTTGTTTTTTAAGCACTCTAGCTAACATTTTCCCGGGTTTGTTACCCCCTACATAAAATTTGCTACGGCATTTTCTAAAATCCATTTAAATTTTATCTGAAAGAAGGGAGTTTAGTTCGAGCTGTAAATCCATTTAAATTTTATCTGAAAGAAGGGAGTTTAGGTCTTTTCGAGCTGTTGTGAGCTCGTAGAGTACATCTTGGGGAGAGGGAAGATTTATGCAAGGTTTCCAGAGCTTGAATCCTATCGAGGAGGTTCTCTTTTTTTGGTGTTTAGCTGTTTTTTAATTAAGGCGCCTAATTTAATACACTCCCCCGGATAACACATTTGTGGGCCTCCCATATCGTGACATCCGACACATCTGGGGTTGTGTTAAGCTCAAAGTAGTTTTGGATAGCCTCAGTTAGCTGGGTTTTTTGAATAGGATCTAGTAAAAGAGATTCATTTAGTTTCCGTGGCCACCTCTGCGTGTGGGTCTGAGGAAGAGAAAGTTTAACATGAACCGGGGCGTGATCTGTCCACGCCATTACCTCAATATAGGTGTCGTCAAGCAAGTGTAGGTGTCTATGACTGAGAAATATGTAATCAATTCGCGAGTAGGTATGGTGGCAAGGAGAGAAAAAGGTGTAGTCCTTATCCTCTGGGTGGGAAATTCTCCAGACATCGGCCAGCCTAGCATCATGAAGGGCTCCTCGCACTCTACGGTATACTTTAGCCGGGTAGGATGGACGGGGAGTAGAGGGGTCTATGAAAGGATCGAGGGTCCAGTTGAGATCGCCCCCACACAGCACAACTCCCTCAAGATAGGGTTCTGATTTTGTTAGGACCGATTCCAGGAACGTGTGTTGGTTCTGGTTGGGAGAGTAAGCATTAATAATGATGTAATGATGTAAGGTTGCCCATGAAGAGAGCACCGGAGAAGTAAGGCTCTGCCCACAATCAAGCGACAGACCTCTACAACCTGGACAGGGAGACCTCTGGCAACTAGTATTGCTACCCCAGCTGATTTACGCTCAGGATTATTATTATATATGGCAGTGGGGAAATCTTTATTGGTTAGGTGGGGGGTATTGGGGGAGTTCTTAAAGTGGGTTTCCTGAATAAGGGCAATGTCTGCCCTGACACTACGTAGAAATCTAAGGAGTTTGGACCGTTTCTCCGGTATATTGAGGCCATTAACGTTTAATGAGACGATGTGTAATTTACCCGTCATATAGGAGAATGTTGTTAAATACGTCTATGTGACATTGTGCAAACGTCTCGCAAAAAGCTAGGGCGCCTTCCAGGGGGGGGAGAGGGCAAAACAGGTTAAGAGCTATGGGAGCGATAGAGAAGAAAGCCGCAGCCTGGGCCGCTAGGATCGGGTACTCAGTAAGGTACTGAGTGGAGACCAGAAGGGGGTACATTTCCGGCCTAATAGTAACCACAGTAAGGGGTGACAAAGATCAGGGGTAGGACCTGAGTTCCCTTAATGGAGTGGGGAGATGTGGATATTAGAGAGAACAGGGAATAGTAACCTCTACAACATTATCTGTAAGTGTCAGAATTAACTTTCGAACAACACTCTACCAAATAGAGAAAAAAACAAAAACAAACGGGGAACAGCCAACAAAGTTGCCCTTAGCTATCGCTAACGGTATCTTATGCAGAGCGTTATAAGATCTGCATCTGGTGTTCCGTTTAGGACGGATCCACCATGTGATCACATCGTGACGATATACCAGGAGGAAACGTAAGCAAGGCATATTAAGGCAGAACAAGTATAAGTAACTGGAAAGTTCAAGAGTGTCCTTATCTGAAATAGAAGCTGCCCTCTTCTCCTGGATGGTGGAGTCTCCAATCGTCCTGCCCGGAAGGATCCATTCAAAGGGTGGAGCTCCGGTGGGAGAGGCATGAGCTAAATCTCACGGCGGCACTGCTGGTAGAGCAGGGAGAGTCGCCTGTGTCCCGGGGAGTTGCCTTGCTGGACGTCTCCGGGACCGCTTCACTTGGTGCCAGCGTTCTTGGGATTGAGACGGCTGCAGGGAGTCCAGGCAAGAGTCTAGGTCCATCCAGTTAGGGATCTGCATCTCGGGTAAGCCAAGAGAGGAGCAGAAGGTGTGGAGGTCCGCCGGGTCCCGCAATGTGAAGAGGGCACCATCTTTGGTAACTTGAATGGAGAGTGGATAACCCCACCGGTATACAAGATTTTTCTTGCGTAATTCCTCAGTTAGTGGCCGCAGAAGCCGACGCTGTTGAAGAGTGCGCCATGAAATGTCCTGGTAGAGTTGTATTTTTGAGCCATTAAACTCCAGAGAGTGGCTTGTTGGATGTCCTCAGTAATGCCTCGCACCCGTATATTGTTCCGGCGCCCCCTGTTATCCAGGTCATCCAACTTTACATGGATCTCCTTGAGACTTGCAGCGTGAGCAGATAGAGTGTTGTTTAGTTGTTGTATCTGGTGAGCGGATGATGCTTGGACATCTTCAATGTCGGTGACCCTATCGGCAACATGGAAAATATCTGTTTGAAGAGCGGCTACTTCTGTACGAATGGATTCCCTTAGATTGGTTTCCAGCAGCTGCATGTCTTGTCTGGTGGGAAGAGCTTTAACATGTGAGAGGATTTCCTCACCTGTTGGAGTGCAGGATCCGCCCCCATCACCGCTGGAATGAGAGGTTCTGCCATCTCTATCCTTTTGGGGGAGGCAAAGGGTGTTTGGTGCATGGTCTCCGGGCTGACCGGGGTTACCGCTGTCAAGAAGGAGCGAAGATCTTGGCGCTGGCGGCTGGAACGAGGAGTGCCGGGAGTCTTTTTAGCGGATTGCCGTTTGTCTTTCCCCATTAATGAATGGCACGCATAGCGAGGGATCGGGTGATGGTAGAAGTGGAGTGACGCTAGTGAGTGCCAATAGGAGCTAGCAGAGGTCACATTTCCCTTAAGTGTAAAAGTCACATAGTTAATGCATCAGGGGGCCAAATGCTGGGGAAGAGGATGAAATATGGTCCTCTATTTCCTTCTTGTGGTGTACTCTGGCAAGGCAGTCCTGTGTAGTCAGCTACAGCAAGTGAAAGTAAAAGCAGATAAGTGACTTAGACTCACATGTAGCTGACAGCATGTGGGGGGAGAAGGGGGTCAGCTCCTACAGAATTTTCTTGTATCCAGGTGTGGGCAGTCTCCTGCTTCTCCAGGTTACTGGCTGTTTCTCACTCAGGCCTGCAGCCCCAGCCAAGATGGCGGCTGGGCTGAGGCCTCCCCGCTCTCCTCCCGCACCTGGCCTCCTCAGAACCACTGGCCACCCAGGCAGTCACCCAGAGACCCCTGTGGATTGACCCCAATGAGCCCCCACCGCGTGTGGATCCCCTTGAGGCGTCTGGTCGTCACAGGGCCTAGTGAGAGGGCTTGGCTGGCTTCCGTAACACTGCCCGTTCTAAGACCCTCTTCAGCAGCCTCCTCCGCAGCGGTCCTCTTCAACTGTAGCCGCGCTCAGCGACAACAGTCTCCGGCCCTTGTCTAGCCCAGATTCTCCGGGCAGCATCCGGGTCTGGGCACCAGGGACCCAGTGCAGCGCTTCACGTGGCAAGGCCGCGGCAGCGGCCGGCCAGGGTGCCGCTACACCCCGGTCCACTTCAATCAGGCACTCAAGTCAGGCAGGTGGATGGTAAGGGTGCAGCACCTCGCTAGTGTGCTTTCTGGTGCTAGGAGCGGGCCACTTAAGGGGTTTTCCCGGTAATTCGGCCCGGAGCTCTGCCGATACGCGACTGCTCCTGCGGGCAGTCAGCGCTTTCTATATATCTTGCACGTCCTGTAATAATTCAAATCCATTTGTGACTTCACAAGTTCTTCTAGAAATGATAAACGTAGACTTCGGCGCCTCCAGCCTTCACCTCCTTTTTCCGGCGTTTGGTTTCAGCTTAACGGCGCCTTATAAACGCTTGATGTGTCTTCAGGCCGCATAGAAAGGAGAGTTTTATACTTCTTCTATGGCAAAATGAAATCTGCGACCCTCTCCTAAACTTATTTCTTGTCGCTATTATGCCGTGGGCACTTCTGTAGAGGGAATAATAAGTGATCGGGGACCGGATCCGGGAAAGCGTGCGAGAGTCTGTCTGACCGAGAGAGGGGAGTGAACGCCCCTTGTCATAAGCCTGCCTTAACCAAGACGTGCGGATTAGCGGTCCGTATGACCGCTGATCCGCATGAGTGTTGGATTCCTCTCCCACACTGTACCATTACCTTGCGTGTGCAATTGGCGTGACGTACGTCACTCTTGTTATCGTTGCATGCAGCCAGGTATGCCGAATTGTTCAAAGATTTAGGATGCGAGCTACCGTTTACAAGCGCCATGGGGCTCGATGACGGAAACTGGCGTCATTTAGCTCCTCCTCACTGAGCAATTGGCATTAAATTGCACCATCGAGCCCCTATAGAAAACCACATTGCACAGTGCGTGCCAAACAATCCGATATGACGGCTGGTAAGAACCACTTGGCCCATCCAGTTAGTGCAATAAAAAAAAAAAAAATAATAAATTTCCTCTTAACCTATCACCCTACAGTGTATTCCTGTACCCGCTTACACACCCTGATATACTGTATGTGAAAGCTGCTATCATATCCCCCTGGCCCTTCTCTGCTCCAAGCTATACGTGTTACTTCCTCTAGTCTCTCTTCATGGTGTGTGACACAGGCCATGCACCATTTTAGTTGCTCTTCTCTGCTCCAAGCTATACATATTACTTCCTCTAGTCTCTCTGTATGGTGTGACGCAGGCCATGCACAATTTTAGTTGCTCTTCTTTGTACAGTCTCTAATGTATTTATGTCTTTCTGGAGATACAGCCTCCAGAACTGACCCCAGTATTCCAGGTGAGGCCGCAGCAATGACCTATACAGTGACATCACTACTTCTCTCGCTCTGCTACTAATTCCTCTCCGTCTACAACCAAGCATCTTGTCTCTCATCGCTTTGTTACGTTGCTTGGCTACCTTTATATAACATGAAATAGGGATTCCTAGATCTGTTTCCTGGTCATATAATCAGGCTCATTGTGGAGGGTAAGCATCGCAGTCTGAATTTCTGGTTTCTCCCTGATATTCTGCAGCACAGGTGTCGAATTTTTATCAAAATCTAGGGGCCAACTAAAATGTTCAGTAGCCAAATCATCGCCGAACCCACAAAATGATCTGTACTTGGGAAATTTTTTGTTAATGTTTAAAAAAAATTTAACTATTTGGTGACAGAAAAAAAACAAAAAACGTAATTTGACTTTTCCACACTATGGACCCAAAATGGTGCACGAGGGGCGCACAGAAAATATATGCAAATTTAACGAACCCTAAATATCTTTACGCTTCTTTTTTTTATTCTTATTGGTCCGTTGGCACTGAAGTACTATTTGTCTACGGTCGGTAGGATCGAAGCCTTCTACGGATGGAGCAATCGTCTTGATCGTCATCAGATCACCTAAACTTTCTTCTAGTAATGATGACCTCGTCTGCTTATTATTATTAAAAGATCCTTTAAAGTGAATCCCCTCTCGCGTGACCCCGTCGAGACACAGACAGGCCATGCACAATAATATGCCATTATTAGTGGGGAATCCAGCCGCTTGTTCTCTCTCCCTTACTAAGCGCTTTAAATTTATACCACTCATTAAGTCACCGTTTCCAACTCTTCCTGAAAAGCGGGGGGATCTCCCTGACTCCCTGAAGTGTTGACAATCTCCCTGATGCCGATTCCCTTCCAGAAGTCATTGTGGTATGATGACTGAGTTAAGAAATTGCATCCTATTTCCCTGCATGGAGGCCAATGGAGGCAGCCATTTTCATGGAGGCCAAGATATAATCAAGACTGTTATCTAAAACACAACTTCAATAATGGAGACAGAAATGAAGAATACACTTGTCTCTCTTGTTCAACCACATGCAGTGTCGCCTACTTTTATCTCTTCTATAAAGATGAAGAAGTCAGCGGATCCTATTCAGTCTCCACGCAGATCGCATAAATAAGCTACTTTACATGCGTAGTAGCTCATTTTACGTAGTAGCATACATAACACAAAAACTACGTAACTGTGACTCCGGACCGATAATCCTAGCAGAAGAGAGAGACACTTAAAGAATAAGGAGCCATTCTGTGAGCTGATTGGCTGCCTTAAATTATCCGGCGCTAGTGGGCGAATTAAATCAAACATGCCGAAAGACCAAATAATCGCACCAAAATCATTTCTGGTGCGTTTATCTGGAGTTTTAAATATTGATCTTGTCCACTAACTAGATCGATTATTTGTCCTATCACCCGATAATTGATGATCGGCCCGATAATCACCTCAGTGTATGGCCGCCTGTAGTCTGGGATTTTTTTCTCTCTAATCGACCCTGTTTGAAGCGTCATTATATCCTGTTTCAACATTCTCCAGGTGACATGTGACACGCTTCCAAGTACTGTGAGTACATCTACTTTGCATGACACTCACCTTGTGTTATGCAAATACTGCTTTTTATTTCAGCTTCCTTTCATTTTCCTCAATATATATATATATATTTTTTTTTTGTGAGATTATTTTAGGTCAAGTAGATACAACGACAATATTAATCGCCATCTTATACCTGAGAAACAATGAAAAAAGTATACATTGTCAAATATATCTTCTGTAAATGAACAAAACGAACAAAATAATACAATGCTTTCTGTTAAAAAATGGCTAAGGATACATTATACGTCATGTATCTACTTTTATAAGAAAAGTACAAGAAAAGAAGAAAATAGAAAACTAAAAGGAAAAAGAAAGAAGAGAAAAGAAAAGGGAAGGATAGGGTGGCCCCCTATTAGAAGAAAAGGAGTATAAAAGAAAATAGGTGTGACAATCTCCAGGGTCAAAGATTAAAAGATAATGGGCCGGATCCAGAACTACGTCAGTCTTCCATAGACGGACGTAATTCAATAAACAATAGCTACTGCGCATGCGTAGAGCTATTGTACATAATCTGCGTATCGTTTCAAAACGCAGATTGCGTATATGCGGTCTTTTAGACGTACGTAGTTCTGGATCCGGCCCAATATTTGTATAGTGAAATCGGTAGTTGAGTATGAAAATGGTTTGCCCATGGCGCCTATGTTTTGCAAAAGGCTTTACTGGAATCATGTATGATGCATGACATATATTCCATTTTATGAATGTACCACATTTTCTGCAAAAACATATGGAAAGTTGGAACTTCTGGTTGGCGCCAGTTGGCAGCAATAAGACGTTGCAGCTGCAGCCATTAGCTGTATCATCTTGCTCTGATGCCGCGTAGCACCCGGAACCCCAAGAGGAAGCAGGACATATCAATATCTCCCAGTGTGTAGCCATTATCCAATCATCAGACCTGTGCCACCACCTCCTGGCCATAGTTTCCCCATCTCTCTGACATAATTATAGGCAAGTACAGCGCTAATAAAGTGGGAGGGGCACAACTCTGGATCGCAGCGTAAAAGAACATGGTGTGATTTTACACTCCTTGCATTTCAAAATGCACTCTGGGGGCTAGATTTACTAAGCTGTGGGAAAGGAAAAGTGGAGATGTTGCCCATAGCAACTAATCAGATTCTAGCTCTCACTTTCCTATTACATACTAGTAAATGTCAACTAAAATCTGATTGGTTGCTATGAGCAATATCTCCACTTTTCCGTCCGGCAGCTTAGTAAATCTGGCCCATGGAGTGTTGGGCACAGTTTTAAGCTGTCAGCCTCTGACAGCTTCTATTAGACAGCGGTGACCCAAGTCCTGTCAGGCTCCGCCTAGTGCTGCCCATCCAGGCTCTTGCTATTGGGTCTGAGTCTGTCACTTTGCGCCCCTGTTTGTTTATAATGGTAGAAATCTACATAATATATTGCCGCTATATAGAAACGTGGGAATAACACATGAATAAAC
>WWET01002576.1:32349-59055 GCA_011038615.1 Limnodynastes dumerilii | reverse complement strand
TCTGTCTCTGTATGGTGTGTGACACAGGCCATGCACCATTTTAGCTGCTCTTCTCTGCTCCAAGCTATACATGTTACTTCCTCTAGTCTGTCTCTGTATGGTGTGTGACACAGGCCATGCACCATTTTAGCTGCTCTTCTCTGCTCCAAGCTATACATGTTACTTCCTCTAGTCTGTCTCTGTATGGTGTGTGACACAGGCCATGCACCATTTTAGCTGCTCTTCTCTGCTCCAAGCTATACATGTTACTTCCTCTAGTCTGTCTCTGTATGGTGTGTGACACAGGCCATGCACCATTTTAGCTGCTCTTCTCTGCTCCAAGCTATACATGTTACTTCCTCTAGTCTGTCTCTGTATGGTGTGTGACACAGGCCATGCACCATTTTAGCTGCTCTTCTCTGCTCCAAGCTATACATGTTACTTCCTCTAGTCTGTCTCTGTATGGTGTGTGACACAGGCCATGCACCATTTTAGCTGCTCTTCTCTGCTCCAAGCTATACATGTTACTTCCTCTAGTCTGTCTCTGTATGGTGTGTGACACAGGCCATGCACCATTTTAGCTGCTCTTCTCTGCTCCAAGCTATACATGTTACTTCCTCTAGTCTGTCTCTGTATGGTGTGTGACACAGGCCATGCACCATTTTAGCTGCTCTTCTCTGCTCCAAGCTATACATGTTACTTCCTCTAGTCTGTCTCTGTATGGTGTGTGACACAGGCCATGCACCATTTTAGCTGCTCTTCTCTGCTCCAAGCTATACATGTTACTTCCTCTAGTCTGTCTCTGTATGGTGTGTGACACAGGCCATGCACCATTTTAGCTGCTCTTCTCTGCTCCAAGCTATACATGTTACTTCCTCTAGTCTGTCTCTGCATGGTGTGTGACACAGGCCATGCACCATTTTAGTTGCTTTTCTTTGCACAGTCTCTAATGTATTTATGTCTTTCTGGAGATACGGCTCCAGAACTGACCCCAGTATTCCAGGTGAGGCCGCACCAATGACCTATAAATGGGCATCACTACTTCTCTCTCTCTGCTACTAATTCCTCTCCCTATACAATAAAGCATCTTATGTCTCATTGCTTTATTGCATTGCTTGGCTACATGTATATCACATAAAATAGTGACTCCTAAATCCCTTTCATCCTCAGTAGTTTCTAATGTAGAGCAGTTAATGATATATTGAGCTTTTGGGGTCTTGCGACTCTCTCTTGACCATTCCTCCAGTGTCCCCAGATCATCAATCATTGTGTGTAACCCTCCTGGTGTGTTCTGTTCCCCCTTCCACAAAGCTTTGTACATAGGGTGCCCGGAGATGGGAGAGGCCTAGCAGCTGTGCAGGATCACACATTACCTGTACTGGAACTTGTCCATAGCACTGGAGAGGTGTTTGGGGTAGGTATCATCACATATATACAGGTTGTAGTCATTCTCCGGGATCAGGTCGACGTCATGAAAGATTAAACAGTCCCAGTCGTCATACCTCAGCGCTTCTCTAACACCTGTGTTCAGGAGCTTCGCACGATTGAACGTCTCGTTGCCAGCCTGGAAAGATAAACCGCCAGTCAGTGAGAATCCATCTCATAGCGTAATAACATAAGAACCCATTTCACGGATCATTACAGCGCGGGTAACACTTTATTATACTCTGAGAGGATGACATTCCAATACGGAAAACCATGCAATGCTTGATTCCACCACTAGGAGGCAACAGTGCACCCTGCATTTTCTACCACACACGGACTTGTTTCAGTAATTGTAGTTTTGCAGTTTTTCAGTGATATAGTGGGCAATATTTTAAATGGCAATGCTATTAAAGGTAACATTTGTCCTCTACTTCTTAGAAGATTGCGGTCCTAAGTATTGTTTCCAAAATCACTTATGTTCCAAAATTGCAGATTATTAAAATAATTCAACAGAGCACCAAGATGTATGTTGTCTTCAATAGGACTGATCAATAGGAAAACCAAGTTGGAATTTGAGGTGGGGGGGGTGGGGGGGAATTTGCACCTATGTTTTAAGATGGGTACACCCAGAAGCGTTATCTGCAGATCACACATTGTGTAATGTCCCCAGGTCACATGATTATTTCAGAGTAATGTCTCCAGGTCACATGACTATATACCACAGTCACATGATTATGTCACTTAGTAATGTCTCCAGGTCACATGACTATATCCCACAGTCACATGATTATGTCACTTAGTAATGTCTCCATGTCACATGATTAAGTCACACGGTGCTGCAGAATTGTGCGACACTGCATTGCATAAATCATAGATAACAGCTTCATTGGATGGACAGTGACCCCAATCCGCAAAGGGATGTAATATTCTCTGTTACCGATGATTACGTTCATGTCATTAATTAGAGAAGTAAAGTTTGATTCTAATATAAAGAATTGTTTCTGTCTTTGAGGAGTTTAGAAGCCTCAACCCCTTTCACCTGTGATTCTCAGCCTCATAAGAGGGGTTCTCCACCCAGTCCCCTCCTTTCACCATGGAGTCTATGCTGCTCTTCTATAGATTTCATGTTTGATTATTGATGGTCTGCGGTCAGCGCCTTTTCACCTTCTTGTATTTGACCAGTTTTTTGAGTTTGTGAAACGCTTGAAATGTGTTTTTAGGCAGCAGATTTTAGCGCTTTTTATGGTTAAAGTGATTTGTATTGAGCTCTCCAATGACCACTAGAGGAGGGACAGGTTAATCAGCATAAAACGCACACAGATGGAGAACAGGAGCAGAAATGCAAAGGTACAGTGTAACGGTGACTGCGCTACCCCAGGGCTGCCACTAGAGGGGGTAAATGTCCTGTATAGGAGCGGCTTCGGTTCTGAACGAGTTATGACGTAGATTTCACCCAACTACTTAAAAACAAAAAAATGACTGACCCGTTAATATTTGGGCTTGGGTGCGCCCTCAAGGCTGTCTCAAAAGGAGAACATTTGGGAACCATTCCCTTATACTAATCACTACTGAATTACCAGAGACCAACACACGGGGCGCTGTCTGTTATTCTCCCGTCACCGCGTTAGGGGCTTCAGTGTTGTGAATAAGACAGCATTTGGTTACACAGGGAGCTGCATTCCCTTTGTTAGTCTAACGAGCTCTGTAATTGGGTCAGTGCAGCTCATTATGTAAATGATTGTTTTGTAATTGCTGCTCTGTGTATTTTTCATTCCATGATAATGATCGGTTATGAATAAACCATGTAACACTGATCCCAAAATGTTGCCCGTCTCCTATGTCCAGTTAGAAGATATTGGATTCGGAATGCGGCGATGTGATGATGTCATACTCCCAATTGACCAGAACGCAAAACAGGTCCAGCAATCTGGCTACCTGGAGTCCTATTATATATATTATATATACAGAAGAGAAGAGAAGTCAGGAAAAAAACAGGGACGTCTAAATCATCTTAGGGGACAGGGGTCTAGGTATTCTTCTACTTCGGCACACTGAAAACCCCCCAAACGTGGCTCCCTCATTTTATGTGCCCCATACATCACATGATTACCATTATGCCACACACGTCGCCAGGTCACATGACTATATCACACAGTAATGTTCCCAGGTCACATGATTATGTCACTCAGTAATGTCCAAAGGTCACATGATTAGGTCACAGTAATGTCTCCAGGTCACATGATCTTGTCACTGAGTAATGTCTCCAGGTTACGTGATTATGTCACAATATTGTCTCCAGGTCACGACTATCACACAGTCACATGGTTAGGTCACTGAGTAATGTCTCCAGGTCACATGATTAGGTCGCTCAGTAATGTCCAAAGGTCACATGATTTTGTCACTGAGTAATGTCTCCAGGTCACATGATTAGGTCAACGAGTAATTTCCCAAGGTCACATCATTATGCCCCATAGTGATGTCCAAAGATCATGTGATGTCACATAGTAATCTAGCCAGGTCACAAGGTAATGTCCCCTAGATCACATGATTATGTCACACAGTGATGTCCCCTAGATCACATGATTATGTCACACAAGTAATATCTCCAGGTCACATGACTATATCACACAGTAATGTTCCCAGGTCACATGATTATGTCACTCAGTAATGTCCAAAGGTCACATGATTTTGTCACTGAGTAATGACTCCAGGTCACATGATTAGGTCAACGAGTAATTTCCCAAGGTCACATCATTATGCTCCATAGTGATGTCCAAAGATCATGTGATGTCACATAGTAATCTAGCCAGGTCACTTGATTAAGTCACAAGGTAATGTCCCCTAGATTACATGATTATGACACACAGTGATGTCCCCTAGATCACATGATTATGTCACACAGTGATGTCCCCTAGGTCACAGTGTGATGTCCAAAGGTCACATGATTAAGTCACACAGTAATGTCCCCAGGCACAAGATTAGGACACCCAGCAATGGCCCCTGTGTGGTCATTACTGTATTAACAATAGTGTTAATGGCCCACATTACACCGCTCTTAATACATCATCCTACTGGCTATAATTAGGATTTCATGATGATCTCATGACGCTGAATAAGCCTCATATAAGCGCGTAGCGTAGGGGATTCAGCGCAACCTATTTGGCGTCCACCATTCTGCAGCACTAATTAACCTTCCAGACAGGAAGACAGCCCAGAATGGCGGCATCGCAATGAGGCGTCTGACTCCCGCTATAGAGCTGAACGAACGGCTTCTATCCGGTGATTGGATAGCGCATCTGCACTATCCAATCAGAAGGCATTCCTCACTATCCAGACTAAGGCGCTTCAGATAGAGGCGCTGGACTGTGCTCGCCAGTAGCCATGACTTGGCCTCACAACGTACCGTAGGTGTAGCAACGCCACAGCGGACTAACCAATGCAGAGTCATACACAAGCGATGGCCTCTCACCCGTAAGGTAGGATCCTGTCCAAGATCACAACAAAGGGCCGGATCCAGAACTACGGAAAAGAATTGCGCACACCACGGTCCGGATTCGTCTTATGTACGTTGTTTTATGAATTAAGCTACTACGCATGCGTCAGATTATTTACACTATCTATGTACCACTTCTGTCCGCAGATTGCGTAAGCGCAGTCTAAAGACCTTGCTTGCGCAATCTACGTACAGAAACGCATGCGTAGTAGCTCGATTCTTAAAACAACGTACACAAGATGAAAACTACGTCACTGTGAATCTGGACCAACGTCTGCAAGTCAGCCCCGGATAGTCACTGCGCACGTGCAGAACCTATTGCTCCGGCACAGAACGCAGCATCGGACAACTGGATTCTGTGCTGGAAGCAAACTGCGTCTGCATATGAGATACACCTGGCGGGACACGTTAGGCATTTGAATCGTAGCGTTTAGCCTTTACGTACGATCCTGTATCACACACACAGACGGAGATCAGTGCAGAACAAGGGCTCCCTCTCTGCATGTAGGAGCGCAGGGGGAGGGCCCTTCTCTCCTCCTACCACAGAAATTCCATCATTCGCCTCCGTCGCAGAAACCACAAACAGAATTTCTTTGTAAATCAAACAACTGAAGTTTTCAGACTTTTTAGTGAAATATACGTTTTGCTTAAATTGACCCGTTTCGGAATCCAGTCTCCATCCACCCATTATTAGAAGATTTACCAAAATCACAGAGCAAAATACAGTCGGAGAATTCCCGTATTTCCTAGCACCGCCTAGGGAGACGCTATCGATGCAATCCCATGGGGCACAGCGGAGAGAAGCTCCGTATCGACAGCTGGCGACACCGCGAACAAGGCAACGCTGCAGAACTGTAAAACTTCCTGCGGTCGGCATGGGGAAGTAACAAACGACTGAACGGCAGCTAAATAAGCGCCTAAACGGGACATTTACCTGATGGACGACGAATACGGCATAGTGCAGCTGCTGCCGCTGCAGGAAGGGGTGGAGATAGTAGAGCAGCGTGTGCAGGTGAGGCTTCCTGTTCCTGTACGGTATGATCACAGCCGTCCTGTAACGGCCGAAGCAGTGTCTCGGGCTGAAATAACCGCCGGGCTTCACGTGGCGGTTCTTCAGCTGCGTCTTCTTCAATCTCGGTACTTCGTTGAAGGTGATCGTTAAAGGACCCACTAAAAGGAAAATACAAGCCACGTTAATACAAGGACGTCTTCTGGGTTCAATCAGTCCCCTCCCGACGTGCAATATGCAGACGTAGGGTCAGATCCAGACCTAAGCACGCTAGCCGCGGTCGTAAACAATCGCCTTCTGGTATGTACTGCGCATGCACGACATCTGCCGAGCGCAACATAACTCTGCTCGTACGCAACTTCAGCGTAAATATGAATGAAGGGGAGGGTCAACCATACGACACCCGGAAATACGCTTTGTGGGCGGAGGGAGGCATTTAAATCGTACAATACGGGCAATACATTCCGTCCTTCCGTCCTTACGCTTGGAAAAGTTAAGGTAGGGTTTGGGAAACTTAAAACTACGTACGAGCGAGGGGAGGGGCATAGTACTAACGATAGCGTAAATACGCTACGCGATCAATCATAAAATGAACTTAGGACTGAATCTGGCCCATAGCGTGAAACGCCAAACAAGGTCATGTGACTGGATCCAGAACTCTAATTGGGCTCACTCTAGGGTCAGTTTCCTGAACACCTGACCACCTGTAACAGATACATTCGCCTCCACGTCATTGCGAAAACTCAAATACAGATTACTAAGAGAAGAGAACAGAATTAGGAGTGTAAAGATTTTTGCTGTTGATCTAATAAAAAAAAAATTAAATTGGAGTTGAAGATTACCAAATTGTAACGCGTTTCGTCCGATCCAGACATAAATAAAATGACCCAATCCAGAGCTCTAATAGAAGGGCCGGCTGCAATCGCAAGTGCGCGTGACACGGTATTACAATGCACGATATATAAGTGCATTGGCAGGAGCTGTAAAAGTTAGGACAGGCCCTGGGCATCAGAGGTCCGTCCGCGCAGTGGTTAGCGGTGCGATTGCTGGGATGCAGGAATATAGCGGATTTGGGATTGGAGTTCCATACGCAACGGCCGCTCAATCTCAGTTCATTAGAATCGGATCATGGGACTCAAGCCTAGGGGCCAGATTTATTAAGCTGCGGGAAAGGTAAAGTGGAGTTGTTGCCCATGGCAACCAATCAGATTCTAGCTCTCACTTTCCTATTAGAGAATATCAGCTAGAATCTGATTGGTTGCCATGGGCAACATCTCCACCTTTACTTTCCCGTAGCTTAGCAAATCTGGCCCTAGGAGTGACTAGGGGAAAAGGGGCTGGGCTGACTGCCAGATGAATCCTCCGGACACAGCTGTTTGGTGGATGTGTTTTCTGGTCCTCCTGGCAATCATGCTAACGCGTTTCAAGCTGAGGTTTGTCAACGTGGTGACACTTGGCCTTTGTTCAATCCTTACGGGACTTGGAGCTACTATGAGACATTAGCTGATGCGGATCACGTTCTGAGAGGTGTGGTGAAGGAGGGAAGGGGGCGGAGAGACCGAGTCAATGTACAGTAAGGGGCGTGTCTAAGTCCAGGGGATGACCTTCCACGACCATTTTCAGACCCATTCATTAGGATGCCACACTTTGCACACATTACATAGGGTCAGAAATCGTTGACCGCATGTAATGTGCGGAGACGGAAACCTGCGGCCATGGAAGAGTTACTTCTACAGCAGCGACAACTCTCTACAGAGCAGCATGCGTTTCACAGACCTACATTATTTAAATGGATCTAATTCTTTGCGGGCTCTGCAAACGGAATATCACCCGTTTCCTCATCCTAATTGCCTCGCGCTGCTCCCGGTTACAATCAAGGTAATTAGCTGTGGGAATAGCTGCGTCCCAGAGTATATTTTGGCTTCGATTCTCTATCAAAACAAAAATCCATTTTGGGTCAAGCAATTTCTTCCGAAGCAACTGGTGCACAGGCCCGGCCTTCAGGGGGAACAACGAGCTTTATATTCCACCTCCATCTTTCTGAAACTAAGTTCCATACACTTGGAGATCCGTCCGACAGGTCGTCACGCCAGAGCCCCACACCTAATCATCGCGAGGTGGGCGGGGATAGGCATGCGGATGATGGACAGTGGGCAGCGGTATGCGCTTCCGCACAGAGGTCGGGATCAGGTCCAGATAACGGCAGAATTTTGCATAATTCTGACCTTGTCTTTTCTGACTGTAATCAGGGGCCCTGGAAGAATAAGACCAGCAATTGCTCACATGGGCGAATGGATATAAGGATTGGGGAATGATAGGAATGGATATAAGGATTGGGGAATGATAGGAATGGATATAAGGATTGGGGAATGATAGGAATGGATATAAGGATTGGGGAATGATAGGAATGGATATAAGGATTGGGGAATGATAGGAATGGATATAAGGATTGGGGAATGATAGGAATGGATATAAGGATTGGGGAATGATAGGAATGGATATAAGGATTGGGGAATGATAGGAATGGATATAAGGATTGGGGAATGATAGGAATGGATATAAGGATTGGGGAATGATAGGAATGGATATAAGGATTGGGGAATGATAGGAATGGATATAAGGATTGGGGAATGATAGGAATGGATATAAGGATTGGGGAATGATAGGAATGGATATAAGGATTGGGGAATGATAGGAATGGATATAAGGATTGGGGAATGATAGGAATGGATATAAGGATTGGGGAATGATAGGAATGGATATAAGGATTGGGGAATGATAGGAATGGATATAAGGATTGGGGAATGATAGGAATGGATATAAGGATTGGGGAATGATAGGAATGGATATAAGGATTGGGGAATGATAGGAATGGATATAAGGATTGGGGAATGATAGGAATGGATATAAGGATTGGGGAATGATAGGAATGGATATAAGGATTGGGGAATGATAGGAATGGATATAAGGATTGGGGAATGATAGGAATGGATATAAGGATTGGGGAATGATAGGAATGGATATAAGGATTGGGGAATGATAGGAATGGATATAAGGATTGGGGAATGATAGGAATGGATATAAGGATTGGGGAATGATAGGAATGGATATAAGGATTGGGGAATGATAGGAATGGATATAAGGATTGGGGAATGATAGGAATGGATATAAGGATTGGGGAATGATAGGAATGGATATAAGGATTGGGGAATGATAGGAATGGATATAAGGATTGGGGAATGATAGGAATGGATATAAGGATTGGGGAATGATAGGAATGGATATAAGGATTGGGGAATGATAGGAATGGATATAAGGATTGGGGAATGATAGGAATGGATATAAGGATTGGGGAATGATAGGAATGGATATAAGGATTGGGGAATGATAGGAATGGATATAAGGATTGGGGAATGATAGGAATGGATATAAGGATTGGGGAATGATAGGAATGGATATAAGGATTGGGGAATGATAGGAATGGATATAAGGATTGGGGAATGATAGGAATGGATATAAGGATTGGGGAATGATAGGAATGGATATAAGGATTGGGGAATGATAGGAATGGATATAAGGATTGGGGAATGATAGGAATGGATATAAGGATTGGGGAATGATAGGAATGGATATAAGGATTGGGGAATGATAGGAATGGATATAAGGATTGGGGAATGATAGGAATGGATATAAGGATTGGGGAATGATAGGAATGGATATAAGGATTGGGGAATGATAGGAATGGATATAAGGATTGGGGAATGATAGGAATGGATATAAGGATTGGGGAATGATAGGAATGGATATAAGGATTGGGGAATGATAGGAATGGATATAAGGATTGGGGAATGATAGGAATGGATATAAGGATTGGGGAATGATAGGAATGGATATAAGGATTGGGGAATGATAGGAATGGATATAAGGATTGGGGAATGATAGGAATGGATATAAGGATTGGGGAATGATAGGAATGGATATAAGGATTGGGGAATGATAGGAATGGATATAAGGATTGGGGAATGATAGGAATGGATATAAGGATTGGGGAATGATAGGAATGGATATAAGGATTGGGGAATGATAGGAATGGATATAAGGATTGGGGAATGATAGGAATGGATATAAGGATTGGGGAATGATAGGAATGGATATAAGGATTGGGGAATGATAGGAATGGATATAAGGATTGGGGAATGATAGGAATGGATATAAGGATTGGGGAATGATAGGAATGGATATAAGGATTGGGGAATGATAGGAATGGATATAAGGATTGGGGAATGATAGGAATGGATATAAGGATTGGGGAATGATAGGAATGGATATAAGGATTGGGGAATGATAGGAATGGATATAAGGATTGGGGAATGATAGGAATGGATATAAGGATTGGGGAATGATAGGAATGGATATAAGGATTGGGGAATGATAGGAATGGATATAAGGATTGGGGAATGATAGGAATGGATATAAGGATTGGGGAATGATAGGAATGGATATAAGGATTGGGGAATGATAGGAATGGATATAAGGATTGGGGAATGATAGGAATGGATATAAGGATTGGGGAATGATAGGAATGGATATAAGGATTGGGGAATGATAGGAATGGATATAAGGATTGGGGAATGATAGGAATGGATATAAGGATTGGGGAATGATAGGAATGGATATAAGGATTGGGGAATGATAGGAATGGATATAAGGATTGGGGAATGATAGGAATGGATATAAGGATTGGGGAATGATAGGAATGGATATAAGGATTGGGGAATGATAGGAATGGATATAAGGATTGGGGAATGATAGGAATGGATATAAGGATTGGGGAATGATAGGAATGGATATAAGGATTGGGGAATGATAGGAATGGATATAAGGATTGGGGAATGATAGGAATGGATATAAGGATTGGGGAATGATAGGAATGGATATAAGGATTGGGGAATGATAGGAATGGATATAAGGATTGGGGAATGATAGGAATGGATATAAGGATTGGGGAATGATAGGAATGGATATAAGGATTGGGGAATGATAGGAATGGATATAAGGATTGGGGAATGATAGGAATGGATATAAGGATTGGGGAATGATAGGAATGGATATAAGGATTGGGGAATGATAGGAATGGATATAAGGATTGGGGAATGATAGGAATGGATATAAGGATTGGGGAATGATAGGAATGGATATAAGGATTGGGGAATGATAGGAATGGATATAAGGATTGGGGAATGATAGGAATGGATATAAGGATTGGGGAATGATAGGAATGGATATAAGGATTGGGGAATGATAGGAATGGATATAAGGATTGGGGAATGATAGGAATGGATATAAGGATTGGGGAATGATAGGAATGGATATAAGGATTGGGGAATGATAGGAATGGATATAAGGATTGGGGAATGATAGGAATGGATATAAGGATTGGGGAATGATAGGAATGGATATAAGGATTGGGGAATGATAGGAATGGATATAAGGATTGGGGAATGATAGGAATGGATATAAGGATTGGGGAATGATAGGAATGGATATAAGGATTGGGGAATGATAGGAATGGATATAAGGATTGGGGAATGATAGGAATGGATATAAGGATTGGGGAATGATAGGAATGGATATAAGGATTGGGGAATGATAGGAATGGATATAAGGATTGGGGAATGATAGGAATGGATATAAGGATTGGGGAATGATAGGAATGGATATAAGGATTGGGGAATGATAGGAATGGATATAAGGATTGGGGAATGGATATAAGAATGGGGGAATGATATGAATGGATAGAAGGTCTGTGTGAGATAGTACTGAAACAGTCATACAAAAGCACTGACAATATTTCATAGTTGTAGCCACATCCACTGCCGACACTTGACACACGTCACTGCACAAACAAGTGACAAAAATGTAAAAACCACCAAAAAACCATTGTTAAAATGAGGAATCTGAGCGTCCATTGTTCTATTATGCAAGAGAAGCATATTACATAAAACCCTTTATTATATCCTCATAGGTAAATACCTGAAAATGTATTTACCGCTATTGTTTAGGTGGTGAGAGTTTTACCTGGCTGGAGGTGATGTCCTAGGAATGAATCACAGCTGAAACAGATTACCCTGATTGGCCAGGAAAGCCCCGCCTACTGCGACATGAGTAATAAATATTGAAGTGCTAGCTACATAGGATAAACAGCTGTGACCGTAGGCAGGGTTAGGAACTGAACATATGGCAATTAGCCGCAAATTAGAGTGATTATCGCTGCGATCATACGATTATTGGTAGATCGGATCAATAATCGACAGTGTCTGAAACCTCAGATAATTGTCCTGGAAATTCCAGTGCCCGATAATCCGATCGTTCAGAACTCCAGACTGAGTACTGTGCCAAGGGGTTGATATCATGTAGTGTGTGCGCGTAATAGCAATTATCGGACCCTCTACCTCCACCTCCTGGCGGGAGGCTGCTATACCTGACGGTAATGATGGAATCATACAGACGGGGAAAAAACACCCATAGGCCGGAGTTTCTCTGACAGCCAGCCAATTAGCTACCTGCACACGTTTCCTGCAGAGATGGACAGGAGGCCGGTGTGGCCAATCAACTGCAACGGCCTCCTGTCAAGCTCCGCAGCCCCTCCCTCTTCAGTATGAACGATCAGTCCTAGCAGGACGGGCGCAGATATCGGGACCTTTCCGGGGAAAATCGTCCCATTCGCAGGACAACACTTACTGGGAGCAATAATTCTCTTTGGCAGCTTAAGGAAGGGATAGTCTAACCACTAATAAACAAAGCGGAGCTGGATGCTCCATCCTCAATCTGGGCTGTATTCACACCTAAGAGCGAGTTCGGTGCAGACAGAACTGCCCCGAACGCGCCCTCCATTTTATCTGATCTTACCGTGTGTAGTTTGTGTCTTAAGAAGGAAACTACGCACGGACAATTCCTCTCCCCGGCTAATCTAAATCCCTCCCCCCTCCCTCTAGCTGGTACGCAGATTGTGTAAGTGACCTACAACGCATGTGTAGGTCATTTCGGAAATCCATGCACCTAAGAAGCAGAAGTGTGAATACACAAGCGTCAGCGCTTTTCTCCGGGATAGTCTGATGTTTACATGCCAGGTCAAAGATCCCCGACATCATAAGTATTTTATACAGCTCTTTATTATCCTAAAAGAAAATACACCCAATGAGGAAACAACTGCGCAAGCAACGGGTAATAAAACCAATGACTGCAGCACACACAAGCCGGGACCCTGCCCAGGGTAATAAAGCAGGTTATGTCTGGCATTTGTCATAAGTGAACACCTGGCATCACCGGGTGCGCTGTACAAGGAAACGGTGGATGGATATAAATACTTTACTGCCATATATATTCCCTAATTACCACCCTTATGGTGACAGAGAAATCTTTGGATCTTTAAATGTCTCACCTTGCATTAAAGAGCAGAAATATGTGATTGCTTATCAAAACTATTGATGCAAGAAATCGTTTCCTTACATCCTGAGACGCGGTGGGAGGAGCGTGTGAATTGGGCGTTCTAAGTGTCGACAGATAATCTTCTCAGACAGAAGAGCCAGCGGGGTTAGGGTGAGGAACATGGACGGAATGGAAAACAGGGGAGAGGGAGAAAGAGAGTGACACAGACAGACAGAGCGCAGCAGGCGAGAGGGAGGGAGACAGAGCTCGGACAGGTGAGAGAGAGCGCAGGCAGGCAAGAGAGCGAGCAGGTAGGCAAAAGAGAGAGAGGGGGGGCAGGAGAGAGAGAGAGAGAGAGAGAGAGAGTGTGCACAGTCAGACGAGAAGGGCGAGAGAGTGTGTGCGGAGAGGCGACCGGGGGGAAAGAGAGAGAGCACATGCAGGCAGGAGAGAACAGAATGAGACCACGCAGGTGAGCGAGAGAGAGAGCGAGCAAGAGAGCGTGTAGGCGAGCGAGAGAGCAAGAGAGCGTGTAGGCGAGCAAGAGGGCAAGAGAGAGCGCGAGCGAGAGGGCTAGAGAGAGCGCGAGCGGGAGCGAGCGAATGTATGTGACGTATTTCACATCTATGCATGCAAAAAAAATACACCATGGCACCCCTGATATGGCAGCGCGGTCTGTTTAGACGGATGTGGATTCGCCATTCCGAAGACCTGAATTGTGACAGATGATGTCCCGGCAATAAAATGGCAACCCCAGAAATTTCCCAGCAGTGTGCAATCAGGAAGCATTGTTTCCACGACTGCTGTCGAATATCACGAAGGCTACATACTTTTCAGCAGCCTAACCCTACCCCTAAGTGGAGAAAGAGGAACATTCAGTAACTTGTTGAATTTGGAACTTTCTGCACTATTCCCTTGTCACTAAAACATTTTTCTGCTTTCAATTTCTGTTCAGGGTCAGGCTGCGGGGAGGGGAGTCTTAAGGTCAGAGTAATTAAAGGGGACGATTAGGAATAGGATAATGGTTGGGGTAGGATAAATATACACCTCTTGCCACTGCAGATCGCCCTCAGGGATTTCGGGATCGCCTGTCTTTGGCGGGACGAGCACAATCGGTACTAGGTCCAATACAAAATTGGGTGGTATAAAACGGCCCTTTCAAAAAATGTCCGTTCTCACTGCCGACACACACGGTTCTGTCATCCCCCTATTTATGTATTAAATATATTTTGTTTGCTGTTCATAAATAGAAATTAATGATCAGTTTTTTTAAATATATATTACATATAGCGGATATATATTTATTTATACAGCCCTTGGACACAGGACTTAGTTTGCTTCATTGACATGAGTTTCAATGTTTATTTTTGCACTTTCGTAGAGTTTGACCTCAGCTCTTGATGGTTACACACTGGGTTATCTAAAGACTGTGGCGCAGATCATAGGCTAATCATCAGATTGCTCGGACACCTTACCAGTGTGTACCGTCCTATGATGCTTGACAATCTGCATGGCATCGTGGGATTTGCTTTTTGGGAGCTCCTAATTTTTCCGGCCAGCGATGATCCGATGTCTGGAGAAGACATCAGTGTGAAATGACACACAATCCTCATTCATATTTCTGCATAGCGCCACCTTGTGGGCAAGCAGATCATTGCAGCAAAGAAGCTTTTGAGCAGTTTGTACAACAATCCACAAAGTAGATATCAGTGTGTACATCAGGGGCATCATAATGCAGGCCAGGGCTTTAAATTGCTACGGCTGTTTGGCAAGACGTCAGATTGTGCGTATTGTACCCAGCATAACACGTGGTATTGATACCCATAGTAACGCTATAACACTATGCTATAGGTAGGAGACTCTCCCTGGTTCTATGTGGAGCTCAGTGATGAGAAGGCAGGAATCTGAATGATATAAAAGATATGGAGGTTACAGCATAGCCAGGCCTTGTACATACCAAGTATTGGAGACTTCACAGGACAGTACTGAGTGTTGGCGACTTCCGGGTCGGGCGTGAAGAAGGTCAGGTTGGTATAAACGTCTTGTGTCTTTGTGTAGTCCCAGACAGGGTAAGGGCCAAACCACCCTTGGAAAGCCCCAGAGGTCCCCCGTCGATAAAGGAAGAAGATGAACAGCAGCTGAGAAACCGCCAAGCACAACAAGAAATAGGGCTTCTCTATCCGAGGCAGGAACATGGTGCACCCATTAGTCTCACACAGACAAACACACTGCAACTTCATGCGTGGAGCATCGGAGCGGCCGGGGACGCTTTACTGCCGGGAAGGAGTCCAGGAACAGACAGGAGCATCTTTGTGCTGTGTCCAGACGGGAGAACTTATTCTAAAGGCCGACGGAGCACAGGGAATCCCATGACATGCCCTGCAAAATGAGAGAGAGAAGACAAGCTCACCCAGCAGCACGAGGAATCACACGACACTGAGGCACTGGAAGACCACAAGCACCAGCTCTTAATGATCATTAAAGTTTTTATGAACTAGTTAAGACTTTTTTTTTTGTTTTTTTTAATTTATTTTTATTAAAGAAAAACAAAAAACTCAACCTCACACTTTTTTGCAAAGAAAGACATTGGAACGGGTGGCAGTGCGGAGATATAAAAAAAATAAAGGAGAGATAAAAGATCTATAAAATAAAAGGATTAGGATAGAGCTCTACAAAGCACTTGCTGGGATCCCACTCAACCCAGCGTACAAGACACAGACAGAAAGATATAAGTGATGAGCGCTAATCAAACTAGTAAGTTCTTCATTAAAATAAAAAATAAGTTGTTTAAGAGAAAAAGACTAAAGATTTAATCACATTAATAATAAAACTAAATAAACATACACAAGATAATACAAATGGTAAAGCAGCTGAAATGATTGGTAATGATAGCGGGCTGATAAAACAACACTGAGTCAAGTGGAATAACCCATCAATCCACAGAGTGTATTGAAGATACAAAGATATCGGACATGCGGATAGTGAACATAAATAGATCCTGGACTCGGCATCACTGATTCTTAAGTGTAGGACAAGTGTCTGATATATTTATTATCAGGGAGATAAACGGTTGGAGAGAGGAAAATAAATGTCCGGTTAGCAATCAATATGCAAGCAACGAAGCTTCAGGTTAAATCCGTAGAGGTCACTCACCTATAACTGCTGGCACACATCGTCCTGCCACATGCGGCTCTCGGGAAGCATTGTGGATCTAGTTGCCCCTTATCATGTACATGCTTTAAGTGTGTGTTGTAACTGTGACGTATGCAGTAAAAGTTTGGTGCCAAGAGGACGACTCTTGGTCTTGCAGATTGCATTGCCATTGTTTCTGATGTTGTTAAATCCTATGTCTGTACATGTTTCATATAAGTGTTGCAACTGTAACATATGCAGCAATTGTTTGATGTCACTGACAAAACGATGGTACATCTTGTGCTTAATAAAAATATATTTAAAAAACAAAACAAAAAAAAACATAAAGCTATATGGTACTTTGCACCCCTCATATTGCAACTTAGTTTTGCTACATGCACCTCTGTTTTGCCCTTACTGTTAGGGGCAGATTCTATTGACCAGGATGTGTCTCAAGAACAGCACATCGCACAAATCTACATTATCGATTTTATAGAGATAAAATCTGTGATGTTCAGTTACAGTAATAGACGATATTAGGTGCACATTTAGCCAAATCCCATCATCGTGCCCAATAGAATCTATCCCCTAAGCTCTAAATCACCACACAGCTACTACCAGTATAATTGGTTTAAGGTTTTAAGGAAAAATATTCCATAATGTGTGTACTTCTATTACTCTACTGCAGTGCATGTACTATTTAGTAGGTCTTCCTTTACTGTTGTAGTTTTTTAGGCATTATCCTCTTAAAAAAAAAAAAACTCAATAAAATTGACTCCAATGTCAAGAAATTTTCCAAGATGTAATGTCTGATATCTGCTCATTGTAATTGGACAGTTATCGATGTCATTATAAATAAAGATGTGAGCAAACTAATTGTTCTTGCGCAGTATGAAGCATGCCTAAGGTTCAGGACATCATGCCTAGATCAAGAGAGGGAAATTACATTTATGGACATGCTACAAATACATTTAAGAAAGGAAACAATCATATAACACTGGTATGTGCAACTTGCAGAACTCCTGTTGGTGTAAAACTGTAAAGTACCATGATGCTTTGCCAGGTATAAGCTATGCCTATGCTGTTGGAGTATACTGGCAGTGCAAAAGGTTGGCAATGCCTGATATAGAACACTGGGCTAGATTTAGTAAAGCTTCTAAGGGCATTTTATTTTTTTAAACTTTTGTAGGTAAAGACAGAACGGATTTCCCATTAAGCGTGACACGGGTGCCAGTTTTGAAGTGTGGTTAGATCTGGTGATAGAAGTATTCAATGGGGACACCTATACTATGCCTGACCTTCAAAGGGCCACCAAGCTCCATTATGCGATCTGTTTCCCAATTGGACAGATGTCCTGAGATGGGGGAGGTGAAAACGATCCGTCTTCTATTTTGTGCATAGAGACAGATGAACCCCTAAATCTTCAGTAAAGTGGTGGAGATGTCTCTGCTTGCCTGCCATTTCCACATCTCCCTATGTGGAACCAATTTACTAATCTCTAAAATATTTTAATACAGTTAAGTAAAATGCCAACATCATCTCCGGCCTTATGGTGGAGTTGCTAATAGCAACCAGATACTAGCTGCTATTACATTCTATAGAATGGTTATGTACTTTGTAATACTACACACAACTGAATACCCCCAGAGAATTCTATGCAATGTATACTTGTAAAACAAGGCTAGTGTGAACACAATTGTAGAGTGCTGTATTAACATGAAACAACCAGATATAAGTAAAATCAAGATAAACCTTAAAAATCTAAACTGCAGTTTATATGTTGTACATATATAACAGTGATTTTGTGATGTATAGCTGTATCGCCATCTAGTGGTACATTCAAAGAATAACAGAGCAACTTTTTTTTTTTTTAAAGCAGAGAAGCATTGCACCAGGTTTTCTATATTTATTTTAACAGTGGTTATTTTTTCTAATGACATTAATAACTATAAGCAACATGGATAAAAGGATGCAGCAAGCTGACTGCTGAATGGCTTCTTTACAACATTAAAAAAAAAAAGCTGGGCATTGCAAAACTAAGTAATTCTCTTTCAGCCATTTCATCAAAGGTGGATTTTCCATTAGGCTTGAGTCTATGGGCCCCCTTTTGGATGGGTGTCTAGGCTTGGGGGAAGACAAGGATTACAGCTATATAATCTTTTTTATGGTCTCTGTCCCTTTCTCACCCAAGGTTCCCAGTCCAAACCTTTGTCTCAGAACTTCTTCATGGATCCGTTGTGAAAATACAAACACAAAATGGAAGTTGCTCAATCAGGGGTTAATCCGCTAGCCACAGAAACAAAGGAAAGAAAATGCCCCTGCAACACTGCCATAAACAAGTAACAGACTATACTGTCTATCGGTAAAATAAAACGCAGAAATGTCCATTACACATATTTGGGCCAATATATGATAAGCCACCAGCCACCGTCAAGGCCTGTCTGCATATGGTGGTCCTAACTCTAACAATGTTGGGTCACATATATATGTTTTTAAATTGAGAGCCAAACTTACCTCAGGAGACACCCCTTACAGTCTCCAAAATGGCTGCTGTGGAGCAACTCCCCCTCTCAGCTGCTGCCCCCAGACATGCCCACACACAGAATAAACACAAAATGGAAGCTGCTCAAGCAATTTATAGGTAAATGCAAACAGGTGCATGAAAGGAAGGGGGGTAATCTTCCAGCCACAAAAAAATAGCCCCAGCAACACTGCCATAAACCAGTAACAGACTCTACCGTCTATCTGTAAAATAAAACACAGAAATGTCCGTTACACATATTAGTCTGTTACTGGTTTAAACAAGAGAGAATTAGTCGACTGACTGGAACTACCACCTCCCAGCTCAGGTAACGCAGAGGTGCTCGGTGTAAAAAGAACCCTGGGTAAGGGTTACATGACTGGAATTTCCAGTACTTTGTACTCCATCAGGAGAGAAAGTATTTTATAGAAGGAAAAGTACTGCAGATGTATTTACAGAGCAGCGAGGGTAGATGCCTGCAAGAGATGAGCAGGGAGCAATGCTCTGTAGAAGTTGGGTATGGAGCGATGCTCTGCGACTCTCTTGCAGTAGAGAGCACTGGTCTGCGACCTTCTGCAGGAGGAGCCTTGTTCAGCTCTATTTAAATCTTATAGGAAAGTCTTGTATTGAACACCCATTGCATGACATGTTATACATCTGCATTATTCTGTAAAGAGAATATCTGCATCCTGCAATTAGGTAATGGTAATTATTAATAGAATAAATATATAGGTCACCTAAATACTTCTAGAAGAACATGATCTGCTGCCTACACACAAAGGGGAGTGCTTCCTTTACACAGACAATGGGGATTCTTCGGTCCTGTGTTCAGTTATTCACAGGGCTGCAGGAAACAGGATAGTTAGGGTGCTCAGAGGAAGGAAGGGCACGAAATATCCTCTTTACTAACCCCACACAAGCAGCCATGTACTAGCGAATGTGGTCCAATCGAGTTGCACAGGGCGAAATGTGGTCCAATCGAGTAGCAGAGGGTGCAATGTGGTCCAATCGAGTAGTACAGGGCGAAACGCGGTCTAATCGAGTAGTACAGGGCGAAACGCGGTCCAATCGAGTAGTACAGGGCGAAACGCGGTCCAATGGAGTAGCACAGGGCGAAACGCGGTCCAATGGAGTAGCACAGGGCGAAACGCGACGCCAGTTCCCTGGTGTATTCAGCCCTCCATGCGGGCGAGGGAGAGGAGGCCACAGCCCTTGTGTGCATGGACTCAATCTGTGGACACTATCTTGAAATTCTGGATAAGGACATAAGGAGGTTATTACGCTCTTACCGTACAGTAAGCTTGCATCCCCCTCCCCCACCCAAGTGCCGCATCCTGCTCTCTGAGTACAGACGTCTGGATCCAGATTTGTGCTGGAAGCGCGTTGGCTGCACACACACGCTCACAAAATGCGCACCCCGTGAATGAAAATCCTTCGTTTTGCATGAATGCGTTCTAAAATCCTTAAGTCCGAATCCGTGCTATATTACTAGAGGTATAAAAGAAAGCTACAACACAATGCATAGTAATGCAATCATACAGTCCTCACTAATGCTGGCCATACACTAGAGCATGGGCTCTCTACCCCTGGGGGTACTTGGAACACTGTCATGTGATACTCAGGTCAACGGAGCAAGATTATAAAGCAAAGCAATAGCAATATGGCTGAGACACAAAAGAAAATGCACCTTAACATCACTGCAAAAATATGTATGTATATATAATTATATACACTGTATATTATATTTGCACAAATATCTGTAACAGACATTTCTGTGTTTTATTTTACAGATAGACGGTAGAGTCTGTTATGGCAGTGTTGCTGGGGCTATTTTTCTCTTTGTTTTTGTGGCTGGCAGATTACCCCCCCCGGCCTTTCATACGAGAGAGAGTGGAGAGAGGAGAGAGGGAGAATGTGTCTACATGATATGCAAAGTGGTACTTGGGACAGGATGGATTTCTAAAGCACCCAATAAGGAGTCCAGAAAAGCAAAGATCCGATAATCTATTTAATCACTTGTCTCTCATACTATTATCAGCAGCAAGCTCCCCATATTGTGTAGTGAGTGGCCGCTATCCAATTATCGGACCTGTACCTTCACCTCTTGGCCGGAGTTTTGCCATCTGACTCCATAATTATCGCAAAGTACAGCAGTAATACAGTAACAAACGCTCTGGAAACAGCAAGAGACACAAGGCGTTCATAATTATATTACTGCTATACTTGCCAGTAATAATGGAGTCAGAGGTACCCCACATTAGACGGAGTTTCTACAGGAGACCTGTGCAGCCAATCAGTGCAGAGACTGACAGGGGGCCCGTGCAGCCAATCAGTGCAGAGATCAGTGCACGGGCTTCCTGTCAATCAGCTGTCAACCTCTGCAGTCCCTCCCTACCCCTTCATCCAGGATTATTGGTCCCAGCAGAAGAAGAAGTGTGTGGCACCAATATCGGGACCTTTCCCTAGGGCAAAATCATCCCAATTATAGGACACCTCCTGGGAGCTGCAGCCCTGGAATTCAATCCAATGAGAAGCAGCATGTACCAGATCTGATCAATGCAACAAAAAATACTACTATACGTAACCAAGTAATGGCTCCCCCTCCGATCCAGGGTCTAAAAATCACTTTACGCTGAAATAGCGTAATTATCTTCTGCAGTACTTTATCCGTCTCCTACGTGGCATCATTTTTAGAATGTTTGCAGTGGGTCACGTTTCACAGGTTTAACAACTAAACTTCCTGATTACCATAAAACACAAAAATAGACTTCGGAGAAGGAACCTTGCAGCGGTTTGGGGGAAAAAAATTGTGCAAGTGGCAAAACCTGTGTGGGAAGAAACAGGATTAGCACCATTATAATGGATGTTCCATCTGAGCACCTTAAACAGATTAAACACATTTACTGAGAGCAGAGTAAATATTTAATGTACAATATTTTGTATAGGAAGTGACATAGAAGAAAAAAAGAAGTTATGTGAAAAAGCCTCAAACTAATACATCAAATACAAAGCGAACAATTCACAAGCATTCCAGTGAAGTCTGTACAATCCAGAGAGCCGCCCGGTGAGCGCCATCCAATCCAGAGAGCCGCCCGGTGAGCGCCATCCAATCCAGAGAGCAGCCCGGTGAGCGCCATCCAATCCAGAGAGCACCCTGGTGAGCGCCATCCAATCCAGAGAGCACCCTGGTGAGCGCCATCCAATCCAGAGAGCACCCTGGTGAGCGCCATCCAATCCAGAGAGCACCCTGGTGAGCGCCATCCAATCCAGAGAGCACCCTGGTGAGCGCCATCCAATCCAGAGAGCACCCTGGTGAGCGCCATCCAATCCAGAGAGCACCCTGGTGAGCGCCATCCAATCCAGAGAGCACCCTGGTGAGCGCCATCCAATCCAGAGAGCACCCTGGTGAGCGCCATCCAATCCAGAGAGCACCCTGGTGAGCGCCATCCAATCCAGAGAGCACCCTGGTGAGCGCCATCCAATCCAGAGAGCACCCTGGTGAGCGCCATCCAATCCAGAGAGCACCCTGGTGAGCGCCATCCAATCCAGAGAGCACCCTGGTGAGCGCCATCCAATCCAGAGAGCACCCTGGTGAGCGCCATCCAATCCAGAGAGCACCCTGGTGAGCGCCATCCAATCCAGAGAGCACCCTGGTGAGCGCCATCCAATCCAGAGAGCACCCTGGTGAGCGCCATCCAATCCAGAGAGCACCCTGGTGAGCGCCATCCAATCCAGAGAGCACCCTGGTGAGCGCCATCCAATCCAGAGAGCACCCTGGTGAGCGCCATCCAATCCAGAGAGCACCCTGGTGAGCGCCATCCAATCCAGAGAGCACCCTGGTGAGCGCCATCCAATCCAGAGAGCACCCTGGTGAGCGCCATCCAATCCAGAGAGCACCCTGGTGAGCGCCATCCAATCCAGAGAGCACCCTGGTGAGCGCCATCCAATCCAGAGAGCACCCTGGTGAGCGCCATCCAATCCAGAGAGCACCCTGGTGAGCGCCATCCAATCCAGAGAGCACCCTGGTGAGCGCCATCCAATCCAGAGAGCACCCTGGTGAGCGCCATCCAATCCAGAGAGCACCCTGGTGAGCGCCATCCAATCCAGAGAGCACCCTGGTGAGCGCCATCCAATCCAGAGAGCACCCTGGTGAGCGCCATCCAATCCAGAGAGCACCCTGGTGAGCGCCATCCAATCCAGAGAGCACCCTGGTGAGCGCCATCCAATCCAGAGAGCACCCTGGTGAGCGCCATCCAATCCAGAGAGCACCCTGGTGAGCGCCATCCAATCCAGAGAGCACCCTGGTGAGCGCCATCCAATCCAGAGAGCACCCTGGTGAGCGCCATCCAATCCAGAGAGCACCCTGGTGAGCGCCATCCAATCCAGAGAGCACCCTGGTGAGCGCCATCCAATCCAGAGAGCACCCTGGTGAGCGCCATCCAATCCAGAGAGCACCCTGGTGAGCGCCATCCAATCCAGAGAGCACCCTGGTGAGCGCCATCCAATCCAGAGAGCACCCTGGTGAGCGCCATCCAATCCAGAGAGCACCCTGGTGAGCGCCATCCAATCCAGAGAGCACCCTGGTGAGCGCCATCCAATCCAGAGAGCACCCTGGTGAGCGCCATCCAATCCAGAGAGCACCCTGGTGAGCGCCATCCAATCCAGAGAGCACCCTGGTGAGCGCCATCCAATCCAGAGAGCACCCTGGTGAGCGCCATCCAATCCAGAGAGCACCCTGGTGAGCGCCATCCAATCCAGAGAGCACCCTGGTGAGCGCCATCCAATCCAGAGAGCACCCTGGTGAGCGCCATCCAATCCAGAGAGCGATACTTAGGGTTAGGTTACAGGAAGAAACCTCATAGCAATAGATATCCCAGCCAGTTCCGAATTGAACGGGGACCCACAGTCCTTCAGCCTCCATCCATAACTCCTGGGTGCTTCAAACCCAGAGATGTTATGCAGGGTCCAGTGTAGAGTATGATAAGCGGGATCAGTAAAATCAAATCAATAATGGAATCCGTATTCCCTAAATAATGTCCAATAGTGCGGCTGTAAGTCAGTTTTCCTTTAGTGGTAAGTGAGTAAACTTGATAGCTCCGTAGGGTGTGAATCAATAAAACGCCTTTCACACCACCACCAAAAACCCGGGTATTTGGTGGTGATGTGAAACGTCCCTTTTTTGGCGAATGACCCGGAATTCAGACCTGGGAAAGAAGAAGGGTTTTTCCCAGGTCTGACATGGAACCTGGTGTCAATGTGAACAATCCCGTGTAGTTCTTGAACACGGATCCTTCACAAAGACACCTGATAGGACAGATTCCTTTATTATTGCTATGGCAATAGTAAAGAGATCTGTAACTGGGAGCCATGCGCAGTAAAAGGAGACAGATAGCATTTTTTTTTTTAGTACTTGTGGGTCTACTTTCTGGTCGGTCTGTCTGCAGTTCCACTATCCGCCACTATGAATGTAGTACCTTTTTTTTCTGTCCTGTAGCTCTTTTAAAAAAAGTAAAGTCCCCTTAATTTCAGCCAATAAGAGCTCCTCTTTAGACTGAGTGTCCAGGCAACCAACTGTCACCCGGCCTAAAGAGGAGCCCTTATTGCCCTGGCAAGCAACCCTCAATCAGCCTAAAAAAGGGGCGTTCGAGTGTGGGACCCCGTAGCGAACTGCCCCATTTCGAAAGGATATCGATTGCTTATGCCTCACGGTGCTCGGATAGCTGTATCCCCCCAACCTGCTCCCTAACCCAAACCCTAAGTCTCCCCTCTCCCCTGCAGCCTAACCCTAAGTCCCTCCCCACAGCCTAACCCTAAGACCCCGGCAGCAGAGCTTCCAAAAATGAATGGGTGAGTATGTGAATCGCATACTCACCCATTCATAAAAAAAAATTCTGAAAGGTCTCTCATTCGAAAGCGGGACAGCCAAAGAGCAACTTTCGGCTGTCCCTAATTCGCAATGTGAGCCCTCGCAGCAGGGACTCGCAACGCGCTTATACATGGAGCGCCAAGCCCTGTTTTAAGTGGTCAGGCTCTGAAAGATTGCTTACAGGGTCAGCGGCTGCCACGGACCCCCTCTTCCACTGGGCCAATTAGCAGCAGCAGCATACCTTGTACCCCCAATATTTACGCGCAAAAGTTAAGGTAGGGTTTGGAAAGCGTATCTTGTCAAAATACGTACATTCAAGGGGTGTGCCGAGGGGAGTGTAACGAATTTACGCACACGAAAATACGCTACGCAAATAAACGTACGACAAACGTAGTTCTGGATCTACCCCAATGACTGGTAAATTTGTGCTCACATTTGCCATCATCGGGTGCACTGAAGAAACAACATAAATAACGAAGTAAGTCTCTATATATTGTAATGGATAGTAACAAAAGTGCATTTTAATTTTACCTCTTAAGAATGCCCCAAATGGAACAAGGTATTTTGTCTTGCACAGCAACTAAGGACTGATAATGGATTATTGGGGAGTCATAGTACCCCCTAGGCCTTGCACTACCCCTAGGTAGGTCCAACATTCGCAACTTTCGGCTGTCCCTAATTCGCAATGTGAGCCCTCGCAGCAGGGACTCACAACGCGCTTATACATGGAGCGTCATGCCCTGTTTTAAGTGGTCAGGCTCTGAAAGACTGCTTACAGGGTCAGCAGGCTGCCACGGACCCCCTCTTCCACTGGGCCAATTAGCAGCAGCAGCATAATTTGTACCCCCAATATTTACGCGCCTTCCCAAATTGTCCTCACCCAGCCAAATAAACATGGTCACACCTTGTTTTGATATTGATAGACTGAAGTTACATAGGTCAGGATCCTAGACCTATAAGTCTTAGAAAAAGTGGTAAGTTCTTAAAAAAACATGGAGCCCTATTATACTTGTTTTTTTTATTATTTTATTACACTTTGCTTCTAGAGAACATGGGTTATTATCAATGACTGGTAAATTTGTGCTCACATTTGCCATCATCGGGTGCACTGAAGAAACAACACAAATAATGAAGTAAGTCTCTATATATTGTAATGGATAGTAACAAAAGTGCATTTTAATTTTACCTCTTAAGAATGCCCCAAATGGAACAAGGTATTTTGTCTTGCACAGCAACTAAGGACTGATAATGGATTATTGGGGAGTCATAGTACCCCCTAGGCCTTGCACTACCCCTAGGTAGGTCCAACATTCTACTTATAGCTCAAAATGTAAAAATAAAAAAAATAAAAAGGACTTAAGGAAACCCCATATTATCCATCTGTCCCAATCGGGGGATCAGAAAAACAGGATAAATAACATTAAAATGGATACATAATTCCAGGAAAGTGAACATAAAAGAAGAACTTATTTTGGAAGATATTTTGCATTTCCAAACATTCAGTTACGTAGTTTTCATCTTATGTACGTTTTTAAGAATTGAGCTACCACGCGTAATTATTATTATTACGTACAGCAATCTACATACAGAAACGGTACGTAGATAGCGTAATTAAGCTACTACACATGCGCAATTCTTAAAACAACGTACGTCAGAATAAAACTACGTAACTGTGAATCCGGACCATAGAGTGGTGGGACTCCATATGATTATGTAACATTCATTCAGAGACAGCTGCTGAAGGTCCCCTTAACATACACCCTGTAGGCCATTAAGATGGTAGAGTTAAGTCAAAGCCTTGAGAATCCATCTTAAAATCATTATACATTTGATAGAACTATAATCTGATCCCT
>WWET01002575.1:184252-209528 GCA_011038615.1 Limnodynastes dumerilii | reverse complement strand
CACCACCACACCTGCTCTCTCTCTGCTTTCCATTTATTTATGACTGCGCGGCAGAGGAGAGACGAGGGCACTGATTGTATTTCTTCCATATAAACAATCCCATTTGTCTCACTCGGAATTTCTTGGTTTTGCTTTCAATGTAATTCTCTCAGGAGGGGCGACCTCGAGTGGGGGAAACAGCGCTTGCTGCTAAATTATTCATTCCGCTCAGCTTATTAACCCATGAGGTGCCGGGTCCGCGTGGAACGCCGCCGAGCTCGCCCTGGGAGTACGCCAGACTCCTGGGTCACTCGTTCACTGACACAGACACACAATCACATCCCATAACTAATAATACATTGTCTGCAGGCTAGGAGAGTCCCTATTGCTGATGGCATGTGCGATGCCGTGTACAAGGCCGAGTATAGAGACGCATACGTAAACATACGGGAGTGTGCGTACACGATTAGTAACTATGGGCCTGATCTAGACCTATGCTGGCTGGCGTTAAGATGCCTTAAAAGCCGATCTGCGCATGCGCCAGCCAGATGTTGCCCGGCGTAGCTATGGCAATGCCCATTCGGTGATCGGGCGTCCGTAGCAGCGCCGTAGTAACGCTGGAGGGGGGTCCTCCCAGCGTTACTACGTTCAGGTTAGTGTAGGTGGGCGGGGGGAGTTAGTTTAATGAGGAAGGGAGGGAGAGAGGGGTTAGCGGGCATATGTTGCCCGTCTTAGCTATGGCAACGCCCAATCGTTGATCGGGTGTCCGTAGCAGCGCCGTAGTAACACTGAGCGTGTTTTCCCTTGCTTAGGGCGGCTGAAGTTAGGGTAGCCTTCAGCTGGCGTAAGCAAGGGAAAATACTCTTGCACAGGGGGAGTGTCGGGCAGAGTGCACGCCGATACGCTGTGCTTTACTAAGCACAGCGCATCGGCGTAGGTCTGGATCAGGCCCAATGTCCTTGCGGAGTTTCCTTCTTAAGAAAGAAACTACGCATGGTAACATATGGTTGCCCTATGGCACTCGTAAGTGCCATAAGGTACCTAAAAACGGGGCAAGTTAGGGGCAGCACAGGTGAGGTAGATGCAAATCTGTCTACCGATTGGCACACTTACCCATTGCTTTTCGGAAGCCGCCGGCTCGGTCGCACCCATTGCAAACCCCTGCAGAGAGGTGAGTAACCTCTTCGGGGACTTTTTTGGGTTAGGCTCTGAGTAAGGGAGGCTTCGTGTTAATGTCATGGAAGGGGAGGGTTAGTGTTAGTGTTAGCCTCTGGGTAGGGGACTCTAGCTTTAGGCTGCGGGGAGGGGTGTCTTAGGGTTAGGCTGCAAGGAAGGGAGTCTTAGGGTCAGGCTGCGGGGAGGGGAGTCTTAGGGTCAGGCTGCGTGGAGGGGAGTCTTAGGCTAAGGCTGTGGGGAGGGGTGTATTAGGGTTAGGCTGTGGAGAGTGGAGTATTAGGGTCAGGCTTCTGGGAGGGGAGTCTTAGGGTTAGGCTGCAGGGAGGGGAGTCTTAGGGTCAGGCTGTGGGGAGGGGAGTCTTAGGGTCAGGCTGTGAGGAAGGGAGTCTTAGGGGTAGTCTGCTGGGAAGGGAAGGTTCGGGTAATGGAAGAGGAGGGTTAGGGTAAGAATTTAGGAAAGGGGCTGGGGTAAAATTTATACTTACCATTCAGAGCTCCATCTTCGGTACTCTTCAAGGCAAAAGCAATCGATCCCAGCCAGTTTTGAGCCAGCGGATACCCACACCTGATTTAAATAAAACCCCCCCCACCCACCATCCATATACACTGTGCGCAAGGAGAGTTATTACGCTTCCGGAAAGAAAGTCTTACAATGTTTAATCCAGAATCATTTGTAGGGCCAGATTTACTAAGTTGAGGCATAGGAAAAGTGGAGATATTGCCCATAGCAACCAATCGGATTGTAATAGACATTAGTATGTAATAGGAAAGTGAGAGCTAGAATCTGATTGGTTGCTATGGGCAACATCTCCACTTTTCCAAACCCGCAGTTTAGTAAATCTGGCCTGTAGTGTTTTCTGATGCGTAATCACCATGTTCATGCGTGCGCAGAAGGCTCGCAGGGTGTACTTACGTATTCGGAATGCGCAAACTCGTCAGACCCTAATGGACCCACACAAAATCAGCCATTGTCAATGCCTCCCCTCCCCCATTGACTTCCCACTTGATGCTGTGGACATATCTCTGGTGTTAGCTAAATCTGGAGTTGCGTTAATCTGCAGCTATGAACCATTACAACCATTATAAACCCACTCGCTCCTGACCACGCTTATTACTCACAAGACAGCACCAGAAAATCTCAGTTGGAAGCCTGTTGACGAAATTTAAAAATAAACAAATGCAGAGCCATATGTAGACTACCTGACATATAAAATATATCTTTCAGACCGCATTTACGCAATCTACGTAAGGAAAAGATACGTAGATAACGTAAAAAATGTACTACGCATGCGCAGTAAGAAAAAACGCTAAACACCGGACGTATATGTTATATATCCGGTAGTCTACACACGGCCCGCAGTCTGGACGTTTACCTGGTAAACACACAGTAACAGCACAAAAAGATCATGGAAATATTTAGATTTGCTGAATGTCAGATAAGACGGAAGAAACCTGAAAAAAGATTTCACCAAATCAAATAGAAACATAAAGTAACAGCAAAACAATCATTCAGTGGAAGGTGGAGATCTGCAGGGAAATGGCGTATGGTGTTCCTCTCTATAAAATTTTTATTGTGCTCACTTTGATCACTTAGCAGCCTGTGTGGACAATATATTAGCAGCACGATTCAAAGTAAACTTTACTAATGGACTTACAAGCGTTATTAAAATTGGGGGGACTGTTATGCTGCATTGTCGTAAGGGCTTAACCAAGTCCATACTGTACGATTACCGTGGATCTATCGTGCTGCGTTCTGATGTGGACCGTTTCCTGTGCGCATACGAGAGACAGGGAATGTGCTCTTTCGTTATTAAAGCAGGATCCGGGCAATTATTAGGGACCCATGAATTACACGTCAGCCAGCGATATTGTCGCTCCAGGGAATGCAACTGACAGATAGATAGAAATTTTTTATAGCGCTCATTATGACATCAGTCTCTGTGTTCATTTTGGGGGAAATGAACAGACGAGCCCCCAATTTTCTGCTGAGGAGCGGTCACAGTGGGGGATGGAGGCAGCTGATGAGATGAGCAGGGTTATGGAGAAGTGATGCCTGATGGGCAGTGTCCACCGCCTGCAGTGTATGTTACATCAGCTTCCTGGAAAGGCTTTTGTGTTATGTAAATGGGATGTTTGTCCACTGAAGGAAACTCATTTACAGTTATTCTAGGAACACGGTTTCCAGCTTGTTCTGATAACACTTAGATGTTATGTGCTTGAAAGGATATTAATCAAAGTTGGTTGGCTATGGACCTTGTGCTCCGTGTGATGGTGAATGACACCAGTCGCGTGCTTCAGAGAATGTGTTGTTAGAATAGAAAGGGCTCTTGTAGGAGATGATTTGGTAGGATGGTGCAATGCCATGATTCAGTTTTGGAATTTGTCTTTGGGCTGCACGTGTGATGATCATGAAACACCTTATTCCAGAATAAATGACTAATTATATGGTTTCCAATCCTCCAGGGGGTTATCTACTGCTTCTCCTATGGTGGTGCCTCCATCTGTAGTCTTCTCCTGCAACTAGGCAGCAATGTTCTACACATGAGGATAAGAGACACAGGGTCGTATTCAGAGAACCGTTTTTGCGTGAAGTTCCATGCGTATTTTTCCGATCTGATGAATTGCGCATGTGTAGTAACTAAATTTACGCTATCTACGTTGATTTTACGCACGGAAGTCCATTAGGCATAGACCTGTGAATCGCACGTGGGAAAATACATACGGAGGGGCGTGGTTATAATCCGTCCAGAGACAGGTACGTAAAAGTGGGTGGGGTGAGGCATTTAAATGACCGCTTGAGGGGAGGGCGTGATAAGGGCGCGGTTAGTTGTCCTTGTGAAGAATTAAACTATTTTTCCACAGATCCGGCCGTTTCTTTCTGACTTTCTCTCAGCTTTTTCAAAACTTCCTTATAATAATGCTGGTAACTGTGCTTCTGGAACCCATTCTGACACATGTTCAAGGTCACTACGTATGCAGTTATACCCACTACTGACTGCTTTGTTTACTAGGTGGAATCACAGTCTCGTTATTTTATAGACATACCTCGTATCTGTACGTAGAGGTCACAGGTGCTTCTGGGAACCTTAGGACACCCACAATGATAATCCCTGAAGCTTGCTGAGCAGATAGAAGGGATATTATACACCAGCACACAATATATCACAACATCTATAGGCGAAGTATTGCCGCACAGTAGGTGGCGCTGTATCGGTGCCTCTTTTCTGCCTTAGGACCAGATCGACTGTTTGGATTGGATGGCGCATGCGTTTTACGTGCTTATCTCCTATTGTACAGAACTTACCGTAGTTCCGCACAATAGGAGTTCCGTTCCGTCCAACAGCGTGATTCCTCCTCTCTGCCCACAAAGAGTACGCACCGTGGCTGGGTGGGAGTATGTAAATGATACAGAATAGGTGTCACTACCCAATTATGCGCAGTTCAGCGGTTGGACAGATCCGCTGATCTGCATGTGTGACTTAAAGCGGCCTTATGGCAGTGTAATTCACACTTATGCACGAGAGAGGGAGTGACGGGGGGATGGGTTCACTCTCCTCTCTCATGCGCACTATCAGACCTGCGCACATACGGTAACCGTGCGGGGGTGGGGATCGGGACCTTAATTACTTTCTTCCACTGTGCAGTGTAATTAATAGATGAGGCTAGTTATTTATTATAAGATAGTAAACATTCAGCACATCCTGTGGCATGAAATACTTTAACATATACATTTTTTTGCACTATTTACACTTACACTTATAGGGCCTGTAGTATTTAGGTAGAACAAGGAAAAACACCATTAAAAGATGAATGAATGAATGATTGATTGAATGAACCCTCCAGGAACAATATCATTTTATGTATTTATTATTTTCGGGACATTTAATTCAAAGTAAAGTTCTCTGGATGCTGTGTAAATGCAGTGTATATTAGATACAGGAAACGCTGTTCAATATAATCAATTTAGCTCTGAGAGGCCGCTGGTGCCGCAGATGTTGCCGTCAGTTGCCAGATCACATAAAAATCTGTGGAGCCGATTCCTGGAACTGCGTTTTCTCCATTAATCTGTCAGGATTTTACAGCCGGGATTAGGAAAAGGAGGAGAGATGCCCCTGAAAAATGGTGGAAGGTTATTGCCCCAGTTACTGCCCCAGGGCCCTGCGGAGTGATTTGGGTGATTGTCAGGTGGTCTCTGTCCCAGCTTATACGTGTCATGGATCGGGTCCCTTGTGTTCTTCTGCGTCCAGCCCTCACTTTCACTCTTCTAGAAGTATCTTCTCCATAGTGTTCCTTATATGTCTCCCTCTAGGCTGTAAGCTGTGGGGACCAGTGTCCTCTCTCCTGTGCTCTCTAATTACCCCTGCATTATTTGCCCCGTCCTCTGCACCTATAGACCTGTCTTCTCCATAGTGCCCTATATATGTTTCCCTCTAGAATCAGTGTCCTCTTCCCCATTAGCCAATCTCCCTATAAGATTCCCCACTGGTATAGTCACTGTTGCTTTGTAGTTGTTTGTATTGTTACTGTTGTGTAGTGTGATTGGAGCTGTTTGTATTGTTACTGTTGTGTAGTGTGATTGGAGCTGTTTGTGTTGTTACTGTTGTGTAGTGTGATTGGAGTTGTTTGTATCACTACTGTTGTGTAGTGTAATTGTAGCTGTTTGTATTGTTACTGTTGTGTAGTGTGATTGGAGCTGTTTGTATCATTACTCTTGTGTAGTGTGATTGTAGTTGTTTGTATCGTTACTGTTGTGTAGTGTGATTGGAGCTGTTTGTATCGTTACTGTTGTGTAGTGTAATTGTAGCTGCTTGTATTGTTACTGTTTTGTAGTGTGATTGAAGCTGTTTGTATCGTTACTGTTGTGTAGTGTGATTGTAGTTATTTGTATCGTTACTGTTGTGTAGTGTGATTGTAGTTGTTTGTATCGTTACTGTTGTGTAGTGTAATTGGAGCTGTTTGTATCGTTACTGTTATGTAGTGTGATTGGAGCTGTTTGTATTGTTAGTGTTGTTTAATGTGCATTGTAGTTACTGTTGTATAGAATAATTGTAGCTGTTTGTATTGTTACTGTTGTGTAGTAGTGAATTTCTTGTAGCTGTGTATTGTGTGATATTGATGATCGGGAATCTGTTGTATACGACAAGACCTGTGACTGATCTGTCTTCACATTGGACCAGACCAGGGCTGTTTATAAGGGTGTGCTCCCAGGTGACTTAAAGGGATCACCCAGCAGTGCAGCTCCCCCTTTGGGTCACCCTGCCACCCCCCCTGGCCGCGGTCACATAGACTGCGGCTAACACAGAACCATAGACTGTACATAGACTGTACATAAACTTTACAGAGACTCTACTGGGAATACAGAACTTCTACGGGAGCCCTGTAGGACCAAACCTGTTTAATTGAGTAACACTGAATCACATATGAGGCAGCATTATTTATGGAAATAAATGGTCCTACAGGGCCTCCGTAGGACTTCTGTATTCCCAGCACAGTCTATGTACAGTCTATGTATAGTCTGTGTATAGTCTATGTACAGTCTATGTATAGTCTATGTACAGTCTATGTATAGTCTATGTACAGTCTATGTATAGTCTATGTACAGTCAATGTACAGTCTATGTGGTAGACATCGTCATTCCAGCAGAGCTCCACGGAGGAAGAGGGTGAAGACTGCAAGGGTAAGAAACCATTGAAATAGGGGCACAATGGAGGCTGGACACAAAAGGGGCACAATGGAGGCTGGACACAGAAGGGGCACAATGGAAGCTGCACACAGAAGTAGCACAATGGAGGCTGGACACAATAGGGGCACAATGAAGGCTGGACACAAGTAGCACAATGGAGGCTGGACACAATAGGGGCTCAATGGAGTACAGAGGACGTTTGGGAGATCGTGCGCTGGGCTTGTACTGTACACTTTACATGCCTCCTCCTCCCCCTTCGCCTGGGTGTCGCATTTTGCTGAAGCGCTCACAGTATGGATACAGGACAGTGCTCAAATCCCGGTGCGTGCACATCCCAGTGATCGGAAACCGCCTGTAAGTCTTGGTCTGCTCCAGTGACGCTTTGACTGCTTCTGACAGAGGGGCGGGGCTGGCGCGCAGGTGGGCGTGACTTGGTATTACATTGTACAGTATGGACACGCCCTTGTATGTAAGGTATGGTATGGGGGGGGGATTAGCATAGTCATGTGACTACTGCAGACCTCCGACAGCATCGGCCATTTGTATCGTTAAAAAGTCTGACCTTATGATCTTTGTGCATTGTGTATATGCCAACATTCTCACATCTACACAATGATCTACACAGCGATCTACACAATGATCTATACAGTGATCTACACAACGATCTACACGACCATCTACATGACGATCTACACAATTATCTACTCAATTTTTTATACAATGATCTACACAGTGATCTACACAATTATCTATACAATGATCTACACAATGATCTACACAACGATCTACACAACGATCTACACAACGAGATCTACATAATGATCTACACAGTGATCTACACAATGATCTATACAATGATCTACACCAGTGTTTCTCAAACTCGGTCCTCAGGACCCCCTAACAGTCCATATTTTCTAGGTTAAAGAATCACAAGTGATATAATGAGCAGCACCTGTGGAGCTTTTAAAATGTGACAGTTAGTAATGAACACACCTGTGCTCCAGCAGTGACACCTGGAAAACATGCACTGTTAGGTGGTCCTGAGGACCGAGTTTGAGAAACACTGATCTACACAACAATCTACACAATGACCTATACAATGACCAATATTTGGCACACTGCATCTATCACAGTAACTCGTGCAGTGATAGATTGAGGATTTGCCGCTATAGACCTCTGAACCGCGCAAAACAGCAGCAGTCGCTTCAACAGCCCCCGCCCTGTAGGATTGTCACAAGGTTTTATTTATACGTTTTATAGGAAATACGGTTTAATATTTCACTATCTTATGTTCACTATTTATAATAAACTCGAGGATGCGCGATACAAATCATTGTCACCGTCACCGGCATCTGTCATGTCACCGCCATATAAGACTGCTGCTCGGCTTTGCCATGTCACTTATTTGACCCATCATTTGCACCAGTAGCCTTCTGTCTGCAGGCTGATGTAATCTTATTCACCCAATGATCTATAGCAGCCTGGCCAGATGTTATGACACTACAAGACCCAGCATGCTTCCCCTGCAAGGGCATCGCTGATACCTGGCAAAGCCTGCTGGGAGTTGTAGTTTTGCAGCATCTGGAGACTCTTCTTCGTCATATACAGACATCTGGCTCTGGGTTTATTTTCCAGTATAATTGGAGAATGGTTCCTGCGTTTTCCTGTCCGTATACTGAATGCTAATATCGTCTCCGTCAGCCCATCAGATAAAGCGGGAATTATCAGAGGTCTCCGAGGATCCGGGAGGGTTTGTGATGGATAGAATATAATTAATGGAGAGATGTAGGAAGTCAATAGAGGGGGAGGGAGTGGGGCGTATGTTGGGGCCCCATGTACATTATAAGAGCCCGTACTCTGTCAATGTTTATCTAATTAACTCGCTGAGTGGGATATAACAGCACAGTCACTATGTGGTGGATCAATAACCTTCTGAAAAAGGATTTCCACTAACTCAGAACATGTGGGCGGATTAGCGGCTGTGCTGAATCGCGCACACCCTGACAACCATTGCTGTCTGAGGCGGTAATCAAAGATCAATGACATGGGCTTCATAGATTGGCCCCCAGAGGGTCAGGCAGGCTGTGTAGCGCACTTGGCGTCATGTGGCACGATAGCTCGTACACTGATAGGTTCGCCGTGTGCGGGTGGCTCCTCGTCACCTCCCTCTTTCTGGGCATGTTTAGGGGATCCCAACCCAGTTTTGTAAAGAAGTACAGTGAGGAATAGTGATATATAATAAGTTATAATGTGTAATAGGGAAGTATAGTGAGGAATAGTGATATGTGTGATGTATAATAAGTTATAATGTGTAATAGGGAAGTATAGTGAGGAATATTGATATGTGTGATGTATAATAAGTTATAATGTGTAATAGGGAAGTATAGTGAGGAATAGTGATATGTGTGATGTATAATAAGGTATAATGTGTAATAGGGAAGTATAGTGAGGAATAGTGATATGTGTGATGTATAATAAGGTATAATGTGTAATAGGGAAGTATAGTGAGGAATAGTGATATGTGTGATGTATAATAAGGCATAATGTGTAATAGGGAAGTATAGTGAGGAATAGTGATATGTGTGATGTATAATAAGGCATAATGTGTAATAGGGAAGTATAGTGAGGAATAGTGATATGTGTGATGTATAATAAGGCATAATGTGTAATAGGGAAGTATAGTGAGGAATAGTGATATGTGTGATGTATAATAAGGCATAATGTGTAATAGGGAAGTATAGTGAGGAATAGTGATATGTGTGATGTATAATAAGGCATAATGTGTAATAGGGAAGTATAGTGAGGAATAGTGATATGTGTGATGTATAATAAGGCATAATGTGTAATAGGGAAGTATAGTGAGGAATAGTGATATGTGTGATGTATAATAAGGCATAATGTGTAATAGGGAAGTATAGTGAGGAATAGTGATATGTGTGATGTATAATAAGGCATAATGTGTAATAGGGAAGTATAGTGAGGAATAGTGATATGTGTGATGTATAATAAGGCATAATGTGTAATAGGGAAGTATAGTGAGGAATAGTGATATGTGTGATGTATAATAAGGCATAATGTGTAATAGGGAAGTATAGTGAGGAATAGTGATATGTGTGATGTATAATAAGGCATAATGTGTAATAGGGAAGTATAGTGAGGAATAGTGATATGTGTGATGTATAATAAGGCATAATGTGTAATAGGGAAGTATAGTGAGGAATAGTGATATGTGTGATGTATAATAAGGCATAATGTGTAATAGGGAAGTATAGTGAGGAATAGTGATATGTGTGATGTATAATAAGGCATAATGTGTAATAGGGAAGTATAGTGAGGAATAGTGATATGTGTGATGTATAATAAGGCATAATGTGTAATAGGGAAGTATAGTGAGGAATAGTGATATGTGTGATGTATAATAAGGCATAATGTGTAATAGGGAAGTATAGTGAGGAATAGTGATATGTGTGATGTATAATAAGGCATAATGTGTAATAGGGAAGTATAGTGAGGAATAGTGATATGTGTGATGTATAATAAGGCATAATGTGTAATAGGGAAGTATAGTGAGGAATAGTGATATGTGTGATGTATAATAAGGCATAATGTGTAATAGGGAAGTATAGTGAGGAATAGTGATATGTGTGATGTATAATAAGTTATAATGTGTAATAGGGAAGTATAGTGAGGAATAGTGATATTTGTGATGTATAATAAGTTATAATGTGTTATAGGGAAGTATAGTGAGGAATAGTGATATATAATAAGTTATAATGTGTAATAGGGAAGTATAGTGAGGAATAGTGATATATAATAAGGTATAATGTGTTATAGGGAAGTATAGTGAGAAATATTGATATGTGTGATGTATAATAAGTTATAATGTGTAATAGGGAAGTAAAGTGAGGAATAGTGATATATAATAAGGTATAATGTGTTATAGGGAAGTATAGTGAGGAATAGGGATATGTGTGATGTATAATAAGTTATAATGTGTTATAGGGAAGTATAGTGAGGAATAGTGATATTTGTATAAGTAAGACATTATAGGGAAGTATATTGAATAGGTGATGTGTAATAAGTTATAATGTGTTGTTTATAACGAGACGGTCAATGTGAGCGCCGTGTCTCTGATGGTCACGGTGTGTCGCCTGCACGGTGGAGGATTGAGGCAGAACACACTTTATTGTTCTCCCGTATTATCATGTATGACCGGTGCGACATCCATTGTCTGATTAGTGCATGTTAGAGTGACAGACATAGAACACGACTGAAGCAGCGGATGAGACATGGCGGAGATACATGTAACGCTGACACCTGGAGCGCAGTCTCCGAGGCCATTATGAGCTCCCATCTCTTGATGGAGAATTGCCTTTGTCTCAGCTCCTGTTTTACAGTCAGATCACCTCTTCCCGGTGACCTTGGGGACAGGAGAATAACATCCAGGGAAGTCTCATAGCGATAATTTAAGATCTCGTCACTTCAGATTTTCCTTTAGGAAAGACCAACAATGTTCCAGCATACTAAGCAGTGCAGTGGAGGATCATCCGTCCTTATGCGGGTGTAATGGTGGTATCACTAAGGAAAGGTCAACTTCCTTGTATCTGCCAGTGACACCGCTTCTATCCTCACTTAATGGGTTATTCAGGACTTTTTATTTCCTTTAATTTTGCTGGATATGTCAGACACTTCTCCTCAAGTGTAGGGTGAGTCTTAGGGCCAGGTTTACTAAGCTGCAGGTTTGTAAAAGGGGAGATGTTGCCCATAGCAACCAATCAGATTCTAGCTCTCACTTTCCTATTACATACTAGAGAATATCAGCTAAAATCTGATTGGTTGCTATGGGCAACATTTCCAAACCCGCAGCTTAGTAAACCTGGCCCTTAGCGTGTACATATAAATGTGTCATTCTATATATGTGACATGGCGAGGGCAGGTGATATGACCAGATCACACCTCCACATTGTCCTGTATGGGGACAGTAAGGATGCGTCATTCCAGTATTAGAGAAGCTCCAAGCCCTTCTTCACTTATTGTTCCTGCACTTATAGTCTCTCTTCTTGTTTATTAAAGTGTAAATCCTGGCATTGCCCCTCTGAACTACTGTAACTTCCACCCACAGTCTACATAAACCAAGTATTAGGAATACTAAGCAGGAACCTATACCCTAAATCCCTGCTCTAGCCTGACATTAATCACTGAATCACTTTCATTCTTACATTCATACTTAACCATTCTGCAATGTAGATTCCTCCCAGAATCCTCTGCACATCTACCAGCGGCCGGGGCCTTTGAAGCGGTGAAGCGCCCACCGTAATAATCAGTTGCTCCGTGGCCTTTGCCCTTGTTCTGTGTTCCCCATCTCCCAGTCACGGTCAGTTTAGCGTTATTTTTATTTGATTGCTGAACGTCTGCTTTGTTCTGAGATACTGTTGATAGGAGGCAGCGTAAATATTGATAACATCGATTGGCAGCATTTATAGACCAGGATAATTCTGAGAGATGAAGCCACAACAGGACCCTGCTGATTTATTGATTACAGACTACAAAAAAAACAACCATCAGCCGGTATGGACAATCTGCTAATTATTGCAGCAATGGAGGATTAGGAGTCCGGCAATCAGTGCAGGGAACAAACAAGCTCAGTAATGAAAGACAGCGCACATAGCGTTCTGTGGTCTATGGAGCATGGTCACGTGCTGTCAGGTTATCACGTTACAATAAAGGCAACTTTCTAAATCAGTCTTCTTTATATCTTTATATTCTTGTTTCATAAATAAATAAGTAAATACATAAATGTCAAATATATATATAGACACAATTTATCTAAGCTACATAATTCATGGACACCACAGCAGTTGCTGTCCCTAAATAGTAACTAAGGGCCATATTCAGAGAGCCGTTTTTGCGGCGAGTCCCGTGCGTATTTTTAGGTTTGTTTCAACTGCGCGTGCGTAGTAACTTTATTTACGGAATTCAGACGGACATGGGAATCGCAACAGGTGGGTAAATACGCACGGATCTCCCATGTTAAAATACGCACGTGAGAATTTAAATAAAAATGGGCGGGGGGAGGCATTTTAATGTGTGGGTGAGGTGAGGGTGCGGTTAGTTAGATACGCACATACGGGACAACTCGACGCATGCAAATGTGGAAAGATAATGCAAGTCCAGACACTCGTAAGTCACATAAAACCAGTCCGTGTGAGGGGAGTGTCAGGGGTGTGTCCTTGCTGCGTCTGTGCAAATAATTGCGTACTTTTTTCGGACGGTTCGCTGAATACGGCCCTAAATGTCTCCTTTCCTACCTCTCTCTTCTCCTCTCCTTGCCTGTTTTCACATTTTTTCTCATCTTTTCTCTTTGTATCTCTTCTCCCTTCTTATTCTCTCTTCTCCTCTTCTATTTTCTTTCCTCTTGTTCTTGTCTTTATTCTCTTCTCTATTCTTCTCTTCTTTTCTCTCTTCTCTTCTATTCTCTCTACTCCTCTCCTATTCTCTCTTCTTCTCTCCTTTTCTCTCTTCTCCTTCCTTTTCTCTCTTTTTTCCTCTCATTTTCTCTCTTTTTTCCTCTCCTATTCTCTCCTTTTTTCCATGTCTTTTCTCTTCTCTCTTCTTTCCCCTTCATTTTCTGTCCTCCTCATTCCTCTCTTTTTTTTTAGTGTCTCCTTTTGTCTCTCTCTCCCTCTCTTTTCTCATCTCTTTGGGCCTGATCCAGAGCTACGGCCGCCGTCGCTAGTACTGTAATGCGCATGCGCCGGGCAGATGTTGCCCGGCGTCACTATGGAAACGCCCGATCGTAGATAGCGTCCATAGTAGCGCCGTAGGGACGCTGGGGGGGACGTCTTCCAGCGTCCCTACGCTCACGTTAGTGCTGGTGGGCAAGGGGAGGTAAGTAAATGAGGGTGCTGGGACGGGATGCACACTGTCCCATTCCCAACCCTGTTTTTAGGTGCCTAATGACACTTACGGGTTGCCATAGGCTACCTTATCTTACGTGCATAATTTCCCTGTTAGTGAAAACACGCATGGTCGTTGGCAACTGAATCTACCTGCATAACTATGTACATCGTGTAATCTATATGACTATGCATGCCTGTCCAACCCTGCATGTCTGTACTGTATTTTGTATTTTATAAGGCGCTGCGGACACCTTGTGGCGCCTAAATGATAATAATAAATGCACTGTGGCTCCGTACTTAAAAATATGCACCTAAGAAGCAGCAGTTTTACATTACGCCGGCTGAAGTTAGGATAGCCTTCAGCCGGCGTAAGGAAGGGGCCATACGCCCGCACAGGGGGAGTGCCAGGGGGAGTCAGCGATGTAACGCTGAGTGTTAGTACGCTCAGCGCTACATCGTACCTCTGGATCAGGCCCTTTGTCTCTGCTCTGCTCTCCTTTTCTCTCACTCTATTCTTTTCTTCTTGCCTCTTCTCCTCTCTTTTTCTGTCTCTCTTCTCCTTTATTCTTATTTTCTCTTTCTCCCTCTTCTACTTTTTCTTTCTTGTATTCTCTGCTCTCTTCTAATTTTTGTTTCCTTTGTCTCTTTTCTTTCCTTCCATTTTCTCTGTTTTTGCCCTCTTCTCCTTTTCTTCCTCTTCCCTTCTTCTCTCTTTTTTCCCCTCTTCTTTTCTTCCTCTTCCCTTCTTCTCTCTTTTTTTCCCTCTTCTCCTTTCTTCCTCTTCCCCTCTTCTTTCTTTTTTTCCCTCTTCTCCTTTTCTTCCTCTTCCCCTCTTCACTCTTTTAATGTAATGTTAACACTCTTAATACATAATGTTACATTCTGGACATGAATCTAATTAGTTCTAGAAAGGAAAACAGAAGATACAATCTGAATACATTGCTCGGTGCTCGGTGTGTAAATAAATGGAGATGTCAGTGCATGTCCTCCGGGGCTCTGTGCAGAAACATCAGGTACAGACGTGGAGGTGAGGGCAATTTGCAGGATGCGTAGCTTGTTTCTGCTCTTTATAATTCAGTGCCCCGAAACCAGAGTGAATGAGAGAACTGTCTCCCCAGCTGCCACTGAGCTAAGACTGACTTGTGCCAACGTGCCAGACTCCATCTGTATCTCCCAGCTTGGTGGCTGCAAAGAGGGGGGTACCCGTAGTCCTGTCTGTTACCCTCCCTGGCACCACAGTGTCACTGGCTGCAACAAGAGGCCTCAAACAGCGATATTCCTTATTACAGGAAATAGCAGCAGGTACTGGACCCCCCCAGGTGTAACTCTACATTGTGAGTCTGTAAATATCACTAATGACATGATGGACAATGTCTCCTCTATGTACATAGGGAGAGGAAATAGTATTAGAAAGAGTAGTGATGTCACTTTATAAGTCAATGGTGCGGTCTCACCCAGGATACTGGGGTCAGTTCTGACCATATCTCCAGAAGGACATAAATACATTAGAGAAGAGCAACAAATATGGTGCATGGAGTGTGTCACATACCTTACAAAGAAAGGCTAGAGGAAGTAACATGTATAGCTTGGAGCAGAGAAGAGCAACCATAATGGTGCATGGCCTGTGTCACACAACATATAAAGAAAGACTAGAGGAACTAAACATGTATAGCTTGGAGTAAAGAAGGGCCAGGGAGGATATGATAGCAGCTTTCACATATATCAAGGGTTGTTACCAGGTAATTATTCAAAGAAAGAGACGTATTAGAACAGGAGGACACGTGTACAAACTGGATGGTGGTTTTTCCAGAGGAAATGTGTAGATAAATGACTTCACTGAAAGGGCAATCAGTTTAAACATACCTGGGATAAATATTAGGATATCCTTAATCTTTAACTAAACTTAGGGTCTTGTAGGTTTTACAGTTTTATCCTATTTTCTTTATTTTCTTTGGGTGTGGGTAAAGTGAGCAATTGATATGTAGAACAGTTGGGGGGTGACACGGACCTTGGTGATGTTATGTTACTTACAAGTATCCTCAAATCCTTGGATACTTAGTATCTTGTATCCTGACAGTCTGGTACGTAATGAGGACGATGTTCATCCAGTCGCCTCTTATTGACTGTTTACATGCAGAATTTGGCTTTTGCTATTATCACTTATACCCCTTTCACATCACAATAAAATACCCGGGATTTTCGCCAAAAACCCGGGTCTCGGCAAAATACCGTGTATTTGGTTGTTATGTGAAAGTGGCACTTCCGGTGGACATGGGTAGGGGTATAGTGTGAAAGGTGCTATCCGGGTTTTTTCAACCCGGGTAGCACCTAACGCACTTGATTGGTGTAATTTTTTTTACTATTGCCCTGGCAACAAGTGTTGCCAGAGCAACGGTTAACAAAATAAGCTGTGCGATGACGACAGGGCAGACCCGGGTCTCGGAATTTCCTGGGTCTGCCCTGCAGTGTGAAACGGGGTCTGTGACCCTGGGATCCTCTGCTGCCCCGGCAATATCCCGGGTCTGTGAACCAGGGATATTGCCGGGGCTGCGATCTGAAAGGGGTATTAGACTGCCGGTAGAGTCGTGTTGAATTTATGCCAAACATTCCAAGTTCTGAGCCTGGTGGCGAGTGAGGAGGACGGGCTATGACATCATTTAGCGCCATCCTTGCCCTGTGCTGGCTATGATGATGACGCCTCGCTCTTGCTGTCTTTCCGGGTTATCTCCCTCTCTGATATGTTGCAGTAGTCAGGTTAAGATTCTCGGTTTCATTGCAGCTGCAGCAGCCGGGGGACAGAGAGACAGATTTTTCTCTCCGCATTTGTTCAGAAAGTGCATTAAATTGCAAACAATGTGTCCCTGAACTCCATTCACAGATCCAGTCAGCGCTGTGTTCCTGCGTCGCTGGGGACCGCCAATCACACGTGTCTGGCACGCACTGTTTGCTCAGAATTAAACTTGAAATGCTTGAATTGTGTATGCAAACACTGTACAATCTGCCTCGCCGACGCGCCCCAAGCCCACGGATTCTAAAAACAGCTCTTCCCGGCCCAGCGTCAGCCGCGTGTTTGTTTAGAATAATGTTGGCTCTCCTACGATTTGTCTGATGTCTGCGAGAAGTCGGCGCTCACATATTCAGAAATATTTGTATTTATTTATTGAGGAGAGAGGAGTTCTTGGCAGAAGCTGCTAAATAAAAAGGCGGATTCTGTGTGTTCTTCCAAAGCACTTCCAGCCTTTATCTTCCTTCAGTTAGGGGCTGGAGTAGACCCGTCATGGAGGCCTTTAGGGGTGCGATATACAAGTTACAAGGTCATTTTGACGACATTCATACACTCAACAATATTATGGGGTCTTTTTTTAATGAATGAAGCTGATCCGGGCCGGGTTCTCCTCGCAGTGATTCTGACAGCTTCGTTCAAAAGATGTACTAAAAAACTTTTTTATTTTAATTTTTTTGTTTTTAAATGTACACACTTTGGACCGGATTCACACATACGTGCATAAATTACCGATAATATCTACTACGCATGCGTAGTAACTATTTTATGTCATCTACGTATCGTTTTGTTACGTAGATTGCGTATATGCAGGCTTAAAGACATGCGTAGTAGACATTATCAGTACTTTATGGATGGATGTGCAATACGTCCAGGGGTGTGAATCCGGGCCTTTATCCCAGCGGTCTCCCCATACATGCATAATAACAGCTATTAGAAAAGGGGGGTAATATGGGGACATCTCTGGGATAATTGCACTAATGCCATCCTGAGATGGTGTTAGTGTTACACCGGGAGTGGAGTGTAAAACTCCTCTCTGTCATTTTAGGAATATTACAATCCGCCGGCCCACTCTGAAAAGAACGGTGACCCTTTATTTTGAAAACCTTTATTTTCATGCGATAATGCCATGAATTCACATGAAAATGAAGTTTGGAAATAGACCCCTATGTCCTCAAAATAAATAATAACAGAAAAGTTAATAACCCCAAAACACATGAAAACAGAAGATAATATTATCCTTGTTACAGCCAGCGAGGGGAGATGCCCAGGAGGTCCTAACATACCCTCTGTACATCATACATCGCATGTCTCATGTCAGTAATCTGCCTATGCGGTTACATCACGCAGTCTCTGCTCTCTGGGTGGTGAGCGTTCACATGCTCAGAACTGAGGAGCGCAGTCACAGACGATTCAGATCACAGCAAAGCGCAATGGGCGGCGGCTTGTGTTTTGAGGGGCGTGTTGAGGGAGGGAAGGCGTAGAAGGACGTGGTCAATGTACAGTAAGGAGCGGGACCCAAGCAAGTGGAAGCTGCAAAAGAGAAACCCTACACTATGGTAATTACTAGGCACTCCCCTCGACTCTGGTCATTTTACGTTTACCAAACCCTACCTTAACTTTTCCAAGTTTAAGTACTGACATACGTAATGCATTGATGTACGTAATGTCCTAACCCGGGAACATACTGAACGATTTAAATGCCTCCCTCTGCCCATAAAGCATATTTCATAGTGTTGTATGGTTGTATGGTTGACCCTCGTATTTACGCTGAAGTTACGTACGATCAGAGTTACGTTGTGTAACATCTGTGGCGCGCATGCGGAGTGCATACAAATAGGCGATTTTACGACAGCGGCTAGCGTAAATACGCACTCGTACGTAGCTCATGATCTGGCTCAATGTCATTACAGTCCCTGCTGGTGTAACAGTCTGGCGTCCATATTAGTGTATATCAGGGGTCCGGGTGATATTCCGGCACCTTGTATTGTAGAAATGATTTCATGGATTAAAGATCTGCGTAGCTGACGTTAATGGTCCCTTTCTGGGTGTCAGCAGCAGTGTCACCATAGGCTTAATGTGTGATATTAAACCCTGTGAGTTCTGCCGAGCGTATTATTCCCAACCAGGGGCTGAAAAGTCCATTAACGTCTGAGGCTTAAACTCTGATTCATATTTTGCTTAAAGTCGCGGAATTGTCACAGCTGAGACTTTCTGTGACAAAACTGACAAAATGCGCTCGTTTCAGCTGCTTGTGTTAATTATTTTTTAATCAGAGATTTAACTTAATTACAACGCTTCCCTCTGACACATCATTTGCCCACATATGGATCTATATAATTGATTTTAGTGTTTTGATGTTTTCGGCTTGGGAAATGCTGTTTGTTGACGATTTTTCCAGAAATTTTATTTAAAGGAGAAGAAACGCTTTGGATCGGCTGGTAATGGCGCTCCGTGGAGTCCAGAGGAGCTAAGGAGACTCTGGCCCGGATCTAACCGAGAAAACACCGCCGATGGTGTACCGTATCTCCACGCTTCATCGCACTGCGCATGCACAGAACCAATGTGCGCACAGTTACAGGGAACACAGCTCCCTACAGCCACTGCTTGTGTACAGAGGGGTATGGGGAGAGGGCAGGGAGATGGAGGTAATGTGGAATACGGGCGTAGCGCACAACTGGAATCACATTCTATTCGGACCATTGTGTTAGCATAAAAGCTTCTGCTTTGTACAGAGCGCTGGTTATTTCTTTTTTCTTTTTAACAAAAAATGATGGTTTTATTGAAGTTGATAATTAAGGTAATTTCCTTCATGAATATATTATTACATTCACATTATCAATAAAATGCAAGACGCATAACCACCAATCCCACTAACACACATCACAGTATAAGAACCTGGGGAAAGGAAACGCCCACTCGTCACCTCAGCCCAGGGCCATAACTAGGGGTGTGCGATAGGGGCGGCCGCCCAGGGCGCAAAGCTTAAGGGGGCACCATTAAGTTAATATTTAAGGTTAAATTGGCTTGGAATTCAGGGTCAGGGGGCACCAATTTTTCTTTTCGCCCCTGACGATAAAATTTCTAGTTACAGCCCCTCCCCTGTCTTATCACCGAATGGCCACACAGAGAGAGGGAACACCTATACTGTCACCTGACCAAAAGGGAACGCCCACTAGTCACCTCAGCCCCTCCCCTCTGTCTTATGTTTGTGTTATACTATCACCTGACCAAGAGGGACTGCCAACTCGTCACCTCAGCCCCTCCCCTCTGTCTTATGTGTGTATACTTTACTGTCACCTGACCAAGAGAGAAAACCCACTAGTCACCTCAGCCCCTCCCCTCTGTCTTATGTCTGTATACTATACTGTCACCTGACCAAGAGGGAACGCCCACTAATCACCTCAGCCCCTCCCCTCTGTCTTATGTCTATATACTATACTGTCACCTGACTAAGAGGGAATGCCCACTAGTCGGTGTCACCTCAGCGCTGCACCTTTGTCTTATATCTGGATGGATCCACAGTAAGAGGGAATGCATTCTGTGGCTCTCCATGTGCTGGAGAACTAAAACTCCCAGAATGCTTTGACTGCGTGGGCATAACTGACACCAGACAAAGCATGCTGGGACACGTAGCTTCATACCACCTAACGCAAACATGAAAGTACCATAATCCAGAACGGTGCATTAAGAAGAGAATGAAGACGGTCAGATATCTGAGGGTTCCATCATCTTCTCTCCTCCATCTTACATGGCTGCATTCCCTTCATTCATTTCTCCGACGTCGCAGAGGTCTTCCGGCTCCCCCTCCGCTCCGGAGTCTCTGACCTGTTTTATAAGCGCGGAGATGACAGATATCCGTCGAGGTGACATCCATCCAATTTACAGCTGCCAGCTCCGTGTCAGGCTTCCCGCTGGTTAATAGGACTCTGAGATTGTCCCTGACACTGTGAAAGCGATCTGACGCTCAGCTTGTGCTGGTAGAAAGTTATTAGGGAGTGCGACCTGTCTGCCGGTGATGGCGAATGAGAGGTACCGCAAGAGCAGCGCAGATGACCTGCACAGATGCTAATAGGGAAGAGCAGATGCAGAGCGGGATAAACTCCGGTCACAAGCGAGAGGCGGGGCTTGGATGGGTGGGGCTAAACAGCATCAGGTGGAAGTGGGCGGGACCACTGTCTGACAGTAGCTGTCAAAGGCTGAACGCTTAAAACAGCGCTTGGCGCTCCATGTATGAGTGCTGAGTGCGCTAGCACTCAGCACTCATACATTGAGCGTCGAGCGCTGTTTTAAGCTTTCAGCCTCTGATAGGTTGCTTACAGCGCATGGGGGTGTGGCTGCCGTGGGCTCCATAGCAGCCTCTGCAGTTACGCCCATGTCCCAGCACCGTCCACTAAGAGCTAAACCGTCCAACCTCTGTAGAATAACTACTAACAATGGCCGACGTCTGCACCGTAGTCACACGTAAGAATGTTTTGGTTCTTAATTATACGCAACTAGTAGCAAGGAGACTCCTCTGACACGCCCCTGGTTTTCAACTTCTTAAATGACTTACAAATGCCATGGGGTCTCCTTATCTTTAGGTTCGTAGTTGTGTGCGTAGGGAGGCTAATTAAGAACGTTTCTGCCTAACCGCTCCCAGATTTCTTCATTTGCATGCCTTCCTCCACCCAATCTTCTTATATTCCTTCTTAGGTTTTCCCGGCACACCCCTTCCTTCTTAAGTCATTACGAACCTTGAGGAAATAGGTTCAAAATGGTGACTCAGAGCCGTCCCGTTCTTAAGTCATAGATAAATTGCTTATATTAAGGCAGGACACCTGCTCAGTATATCTCTTCCTAAATATACGCACCTAAAAAAGCCGTATTTTCTTAACTGGGAATCAGGTCCCCTGTGAAGAGTTAGGAAAACGCCAGTCTCGGCTGCACATTTAATGGCTTCCAGTGTAAAAGCGGAGGGGGCACATGACAGGAGAGCGGCCTCTTTGTAATGGTTACTAGTCATAATGGGCCTGATCCAGAGCTACGAAATTGGCCGATTTGGAGCGAGCGTACGACCGTTTTTTGCGTATTTTCGTACGAAATTTCGCACTGCACATGCCCAGTATGACAGCTTCCGGTCGGCTGGACGACATGAGCGTATAGCGGTCGTATGGTGTGCGTATTTTTCGCTCGAGGGGCGTGCGTTTAATACGACGGTCGCCTGGGCGCTCGTTTTACTACACGGAGGCGGGGATAGCCATTTAAATTGTACAGTATGGGCGTGCTAAGCCCGTACGCTCAGCGTATTATGTGCGAAAATTCGTACGGCCGACGGTAGTACCCAGTGTAGGGTAGACCCGCCGTAAGCAGGTACTTTACTATGGGAGTGTTAGGGGCGTGCATGTTTATTCGCACGGTCGAACGTACGCATTCGCCCGCCGTGCGAAATTTCGTAGCTCTGGATCAGGCCCAATGGGCGTAGCCGATGGCGTAGCGTATCTCTGTGTACCTTAACACTGTGCAATTTCTGTGACAGACTCAAACAGATGCCACTTTTGGAACAGATTGCACTCAAGGAGGGGGGCAGGGGTATCAGAGATCTCGGAGGGAAGAAATAGATTCCGATATGGAGGAGGGGATTAATGGTGCAATTTATGCAAATGTAGTTATTAAGCTCCACCCCTGTCAATTACTACTGTAATCCCTAGTGTTCCAGGTGGAGGGCGGGGTTTGATGACATCATCAAGGCTCACCCAAGACTAGTAACGCTATGGATTGCTATAATGGGACTTGTGGGAGATTTGCCGGCTCTCTTGGGATACTGGGAGCACTGCACAGATTTCGGAAGTCTCCTGGATTTTCCGGGAGAGTCGGCTAATATATATAGTGACTGAACCTGATCCAGGTATACATTCCAACATAAACAAATACAATATACAGTGATTTCTCCAGCCACGGGTCAGTCTACGCTCAGGATCCACTGACTGGACACAGCTGCTCTGTATCAGTGAATTAGCATTTAACCTTATGAACCCAATACAAAAGGTCTGGGAATGTGGCACATGCATTGTCTTATGTTACGATACTGGGGTTATGCTGCCGTCTCTTAGGGCAACCAAAGAAACTTAATTCACTCCCGAAATGTGTGCATCTAACCGTAGCCTGTTTTATACCCACACACACAAACACACACATACATACATACACCTGCACACATACATAAAAACACACGCATACATACATGCATACATAAATATACACTAACATACACACACACACACACACTAACATACACACACATGCACACATACATAAACACACCTACACACACATACATACATACATACATACATACATACATACACCTGCACACATACATAAAAATACACACACACACACATACATACATACATACATAAATACACACACACACTAACATACACACACATGCACACATACATAAACACACGTACACACACACACACACACACACATATAAATACACACTAACATACACACACATGCACACATACATAAACACACACACACATACATACATGCATACATACATACATACATAAATACACGTACACATACATACATACATAATACTGTACATACACATACATACATACATACATACATATATACATAAAAACACATACACACGTATGCGTCATCAAACCACACCCCCATCCCTAGTAAACCTAAAAAAGGGGTAACTAATATTCAGGGACAGGGATTAATGACGCGATTTGCATTATATCATGAAGCCCCGCCCCCTCCATGCATCTATGGGAAGCTATTAAAAGTCGTCAACCCTGATTTTGACACATAGTAGGCATATGAGATATTAACCTGGAACCCTGGTAGCACTGTGCACCTCCAAAGCAGTGTTTCCATCATATATATATAATTATTATTTGAAATATGTATTATTTATTTTAAAGTGTATTCATGACTATCATTTTTATTGCATTGTCTGAAGCACCTCCACCCTTCCAGTATACAGTACAGTGTAGTACAGTTTGTATTGCTGTGGAAAGGGTATGTATCTGGGAAAGTAGCTACCTTGTGATTGGCTGTACTGTGTCTGTACATTACCTGCCGTCATCATAGAAAGTGACGGCAGATAAGAGCCACATGGCCCGTCCAGCCTGCCCAGTTGTTTATATAAAACTATACTGACCCTTAACCCTATTTACCCTCAATGTAGTTTGAGATTTAGGATATCCTTTTATTTGTCTCAAGCATTTACACTGTTCTCCTGTGTTACCTCTACCCCCTCAGATTGGAGAATATTCCACTTATCTATCACCCTTTCACGGACCTCATTATCCGCACATTTACTCTGAATCTACCATCCTTCATCGCCTCGGAGACCAGTTGTGGGCGTGTCTGGATCCTGAATAGACCTCCCAATCGTTGCATTCGGTCTTGTGGGATGCAGGATGCGATTGAACCATGATCATCCTCAGTGTGTTTAATGCTAATGCAGAGAGTTACCCTCCTTAGCAGCTGTCTCTTGGACGTGTGGCATCTACCAGAATTCTGGTACAGAAGGCCAGCGGCTGCGGCTCTCACTGGTAAATGTCACGGACGATGCCTTGATGATGTGATTGATTGCAAAACGCGTCATGATTACCTGACTGTGCAATTCATTGAACGTTGTCAATGCAATAAAAAGGGGCTATGATGCAGGGCTTGCTGTCTGCCCAAAAACGTTGGTAAGAATAGACTAAATATGTGCATAGAAAGAGAGGCCCGATCCTCCTATTCATCACGTCCTGGCCGCTGTCCTCATTAATCTGGAGAGGATATTAATCACAGGCTCAAAAGTCTCCATTATCATGGTCAAAGTTTGAGTAGAAAAAAGCACATTTCTGTAAAAGAGCAAATTGTTTCCTATTAAGACTACAAGGAATAGACCTGCGGTGAGATCTAATTCCATCTCTCTAAAGAAATAGCGGAGCCGTTGCCCTTAGCAGCCAATTTGATTATCTTGTGCATTGTATAGGAAGATGGATGCTGATTGGTTTCTCTGATAATGAGCGTCAGGATATGTCTACCATTCATTGGCCTGACTCACACTCAGGGCCTCATTCATTAAACGCAATTTTTTTATGCGATTTGACATCGCGGCCCATCGTGGTGATTTTTCCGCAATTAAAAAAAAAAAATGTTTAAAATTCATTAACACGTGATTTGTTTCAAACACAAGCGATGCTCCGCGATGTTTAAAGGGCTTAATCGCGGTGATTTTCATTAGAAAACCACCGCGATTAGCCCTTTAACTAATCGCGGCAAATCGCCTGACATTGAAACAAACCTAAGTCCATGCTGTACTGATGGAACAACAAAGATCAGCAAAGCTGATCCTTGTAATTCTATCAGCACAACATGGTTACACTTGTAATCATGCAGCGCTGTGTGTACTGTGTAAAAAAAAACAAAAACGCAAGACATACATTAACCCCTACATTGCTAAAATAAAGTCTGCATGTAAAAAATATGTTTTCCTAACTAACAATGTCCCCTACATGAGTGCACTTACCTTCGGTGGTCATCTCTCCTAATGTAAGTGAAGTGTGTGCAATGTATCGTCTGTATAAAATATAAAAAAATATTTTTACACTCACCATTTGATGTCCGCATCTTGGGAAGCCTTCAAATGTTCTTTTTCAGATGTCTTCTATTCTTTTCTTGCAGCTTGGTTAATCTTCTCCTGTTGACACGCAGCAGATCTTCTTTCCTACATCACGGCATCTTCTTAGG
>WWET01002575.1:98722-109329 GCA_011038615.1 Limnodynastes dumerilii | reverse complement strand
GATACCCTTATATTTATCCCAGGCATGTTTAAATTGTTCTACTGTATTGGCCTCCACCACCTCAGATGGGAGAATATTCCATTTATCTATCACCCTTTCAGTGAAGTAATTTTTCTGCACATTTCCTTTGAATCTACCACCCTCCAGTTTGTATCCATGCCCTTGTGTTCTATTACACCTTTTCTTTTGAAAAATGGTACTCTCCTCTAGCTGGTCACAACCCTTGATGTATTTGAAAGCTTCTATCATGTCCCCCCTCTCCCTTCTCTGCTCCAAGCTATACATGTTTAGTTCCTCTAGCCTTTCTTGGTATGATTTGTTACAAAGGCCATGGACCATTTTAGTTGCTCTTCTTTGCACAGTCTCTAATGTATTTATGTCTTTCTGGAGATATGGCCTCCAGAACTGAACATGTAGATGTAGAAGGGGTGATGATATGTAGATGTAGAAGTGGTGATATGTAGATGAAGATCTGTGTTATGTTGCTTCCCTGGTTAAACCGTTGTCAAGTTACAGAATTGCTTGGTAATAAAAAAAATGTTTCCACACAAACCAGTTTTCCAGAGCTACTTCTTGTACTGAATGCCTTAGCGGTTTATATTTTGCGAAGACGCTATTGTGCGATTACACTTCTCACAAAATCCCTGTTCTCCCTTTGCTCAGGGTGAAACTAAAGTATTGAAATTGAAGAATTTGCGGCCTCAAGATTATGCCAATTACACGTGCCAGGTGTCTGTCCGGAATGTATGTGGGATTCCCGATAAATCCATCACTTTCAGCCTCACTAACAGGACAGGTAAGGGGCACCACTGGCCAAATCGTTATCAGTCATTCAGTGTCCAAAACGTCACTCTTAGTTCAAGATTCCTCCTTAATATATGAAATCATGGGGGATAGTTTTAATAAAGTTTCTAAAGGGAAAAAAGTGGAAGTGTTTGTGTTACCGACCAATCAAACTTTAGCTATTATTTATCTAGGAAATGACAGCTGGAATGTGATTGGTTGTTATCGGAAATATCTCCACTTTCTTATTTACAAGCTTTATTAAATGTACTGTTTTGAACATAATCATCTCTCACTTTTGTGTAATACTATATATACTATAAAACAGCCATAAAATATTATATATATATATTATTTGTAAAGTACGGAGCTGACTGGTAACATTCCTGTTAGTATAAGATAAGAATGGTTCTCAGGTATGGTGAAAACTTTGGATTTCTTCCAATTTAAATAATACATTGTATTACATTTTCTTAAATATTTGAATAGTTTAGTTCAGTATTTTATTTGTGACAGTATATGTATACTTTGTTTTATGTAAGACAGAATATAATAGGTGCATTTGAACATAAGTGGAAAAATTCACAAGATTAGTCAGAAAATTGTCAAATCCATACATCAAACCGACAATAACTACGTTTTGTGAATTCTTACAACTAGATATCAACAGATGACTTTAATATTGCAATACAGAAGATGATATGTGTGTCCCCCCCATCCCAGATCCTCTAATAAGTCATAACCCATCTTCATCATATAATATAACCCAACATCACACCTCATGCGTTTCACACATTAAGCAAATAACCCATTTCCATCCACCTCCCATTTGGTAAATCACTTTTATTGGTCTATAAATCGAGGTGTCTATCATCTTAAATGTGTCATATTCAGTAAATACTGTGCAGAAAATAGTCATTTCCGAATTAATTTTCCTGACCAGTCCCCACGCTGACCAGCCAATCAGACCATATGAGATCTATAATTATATTACATCCCCCCATAGCTTTTAGGGTAGGGGGGTCTCATACACCCCTCTGCCTGTTTCTGCAATGATTGGAGATTTGAATCCTGAGGGGTAGGATTGGCAGCTGTAACCCACAATTATAAGACCGGCCATGGGGGACGGGGGGTGGGAGAGGGGGTGTCCCTTAGCCCAAACAGACCTTTGCTGCAGTCACTGGCAAGTTATATTAGACCAACTAATCTTTATTTATCATGGGTCAGAAAGTTGGAATGCGGTATCCATAATGACAAACTGATAGATAGATAGATAGATAGATAGATAGATAGATAGATAGATAGATAGATAGATAGATTACATGAGCAGTCAATATAATGTGCACAGTTGATGAGGATTCTTCCCTTCTTCCATGTTTTTGTTGGGAATATACTGTATCAGAGTCTGTACAATGATAATAATCACTTTATTGGACATGTCAGACATATAGAATTAAAATACAGTGAGAAGAGATGTTTATTTTATGCAGTTTTGATGCCATAATGAATTCCTATTATTAGCCTTCTGTTACTGACAAATGATAATATGATAAAGTCGCTGCCCTTACCAACCCTTGTTCTGTTACCTAGGACACTGCAAGCTAATCAGAAAGACATAAAGTTATTCCCTGACCCCATGCACAGTTATAGAGAGGCCACAGACACAGCTCAGAGGACACGATACTGGAGAGATCCTGGGAGTGACTGGGACGGTGGAGGGGGGTTATCTATACGTGTGATGCTCTCTGTTAATATATTGGGGCGGTTGTGGTAACGTACGCCCAGCACAGCGCTGGAAACTCATCCATCCTCTCTCCGTTCAGGAGCAGCGCTGTGGGGTCCAGGAGATGACAGACACTTGTATAGAAGCAAGAAATCTCTCCCGTCTCCCCTATGGCTCAAAGCAGGGGCCGGTCAGTGTCCTCTGTTTATTTCTCCATTAGAAGGGGCTTGAGGCTGTGTGTAGTGTGTGTGTAATGTGTGTGTGTGTAGTGTGTGTTGTGTGTCACACAGGGCTCTGCTGCTTTCCGCATTGCTTATATCAATACAACAGATTTACTAACATGGGATGTTTCCCCTAGCAACCAATCTAATTCTGGCTTTCATATCCTAGAATGTTCAAAATAATAATATCAAGAACCTGATTGGTCGCTGTGGGTGACACCCCCCAGCTGTTTACAGATTTTAGTAAATCGTTTGCAATATATGGGGGTTCAGCACATACAGAGCCGGTGGCCTGAGCCCCATATAAGCTCCGTCTATGTATTATACTCTCATCAGAAGGGAGAGGGACAATGCAGCTTATTGTTATCGGTAATAATATTGTGTTTTATCAAAGAATGAATTCCTGACAGTGGTACAATTATTGTAGAATGTAATTGTATTCTTTCTTCTTGTTATTCTTCTTTTTCTTCCTCTTCTTTTTCTTCCTTTTCTTCTTTTTCTTCCATTTCTTCTTCTTCCTCCTTCTCATCTTTTCTTCCTCCTCTTCATTTTCTTCCTCCTCCTCTTCTTTTTATTCCACCTATTCTTTTTCTTCCTCTTCTTCTTTCTACTCTTTTTCTTCTCCTTGTTCCTCCTCTTTATTCTTTTCTTCTTTTTCTTCCTCTTCTTCTTCCTTCTCTTCTTCCTCTCCTTTTCTTCTTCCTCCATTTCTTTGTTTTCTCCTTCTTCTTCTCCTCCTCTTCTTTTTATTTTTCCTATTCTTTTTCTTCCTCCTATTCTTTTTCTGCCTCCTCTTCTTCTTCCTTCTCTTTTTCTTTTCCTCCTCTGCTTCATTTTCTTCTTCTTCTTTCTCTTCTTCCACTTCTTTCTCTACTTCCACTTCTTTCAATTCTTGTTCCTCCTACTCTTCTTCTTACATTTCCCTTTTCTTTTTGACCTCTTCTTCCTCTTTTTCTTATATTTTTTTTTTATCTTCTTCTTTTACTTCTTTCTCTTACACTTCTTTTTTTATTCCTCTTCCTCCTCTTGTCTTTCTTTTTTTTCCTTTTCTTATTCCTCCTCCATCTCTTCCTACTCTTCTTTTTTTTTCTTCTTCTTCCCTCTCTTTTTTTTCTTTCTCCTTTTCTTCTTCTTATTCTTCTTCTTCTTCTTCTTCCTCCTATTCTTTTTCTACCTCTTCTTCCATCTCCTCTTTTTCTTCTCCTTCTTCCTCCCCTTAATCCTTTTCTTTTTCCTCTTCCTCTTCTTTTTTATCTTCTTCTTGCACTTCTTTCTCTTCTTATACTTCTTTCTTCTTCCTCTTCTTTTTATTCTCCATTCCCTTCTTCCTCTCCTTTTATTCTTCTTCCTCCAATGTTTATTCCTCTCTTCTTTCTCCTTCTCCTCTTCTTCTTACTCCTCCTCTTCTTTTTCTTCCTCTTCTTCTTCCTCCTTGTCTTCTTCTTCTCCCTTGTCTTCTTCCTCTTCTGTTATCACACCTCTTCCTGTCCCACTGGAGTTTACCCTCTAACGTCCTCAGCGCATTCACACACAATGTTCATTATACCCAGCTATAGACCCAGAATAGAACTGAATGTAAACATTTCTGGAGAACTCTGTGGGTCAGGCTCTGGAGTGACCTGGGAGTCTCTGTGGGTCAGGCTTCGGATGGACCTGGAAGTCTCTGTGGGTCAGGCTTCGGATGTACCTGGGAGTCTCTGTGGGTCAGGCTTCGGATGGACCTGAGAGTCTCTGTGGGTCAGGCTCCGTAGTGACCTGGGAGTCTGTCTTATATTGTATTACGCTGGATATTGATTATTATTCCCGTTGAAGTGATTTATAAGCAGTATTTGTTGATGTTGTCAGTGTCCAGCGTTGCTCAGTGACTTACGTAACTTTAAGACCGCATATATGCAATCTACGTGTGGAAAATATAGTCAATAACGTTAAACTCCAGACGTATATATTATACGTCCGGGAGTCTACACACGGTCCACTATCTATATCAGGGGTACTTGTAGCAGTGTTGGTATTTGGACCACTGTCTCGGGGTACTTGGGGTGACAAGGTTATAAGGATGTAGCACCCATACTGTTTGTGTATATAATATAAGTAACTGGTGCTCCCCAAAAATAAGGTTGAGGCTGTTCTGATAGTTTCTTGTTTTGTTTGTTTTCAGTAATAATATATAACTATATAAAGGACATCACTGAAGATAATGTCCACCCTCTGCTATATAGTAGCCTCCCTGGATACTCTTCCTATTGACCTACAGTAACACCCCAGGAACAAAGATCTGTACCCATCTGTTCTGACCATGACCCCCATCAACCCAGCTTCCCCACTGAAGGTGCCACATTTTTCACCCCCATAAACATGTCACCCCGATACCTGATCCAGCGTACGTCTGATAGCGCTTCGTATCTCTGCGTTCCTTCCTTCTGCGCATGCAGAACAATTGTGCAAGTTATAATGCCCAGACCCAAACGCAACTCTCTGCTGCGTCTGCTTGCGTTCAGAGGCGCGTTTTGTGGGAGGGAACAGGAGGAGGGACGTCATCAATATACAGTAATGGTGCACTCACACAAGTGACCCTCGATCCTGACCTGATCACAGACGTAAGAGCGCACAGATTACCGCAAAACCGTTACACCAGCTGACACTTGCGTCTGGATCGCTGAAGAATGTGTAAAAGTAGCGGCACTGTGATTGGCTGCGCAGTCCACATACGCATCTTGCTGTTCTGATGTTGTATGAGAATCTGGATTCTGGCCTCCAATTATTCCAATTATTAGCGTTTGGATTTACGGCGTGTAGGAGATGTTTTGCGTCCTGAGGCCAGATTTACTAAGCTGCGGCTTTAGAAAAGTGGAGATGCTGCCTATAGCAACCAATCAGATTCTAGCTCTCACCTTATTTTTACATACTAGAGAATGTCAGCTAAAATCTGATTTGTTGCTATGGGCAACATCTCCACTTTTCCAAACCCCCACTTAGTAAATCTGGCCCCTGGTCTGATATAGGGTCATTGGGCCTGATCCAGAACAACGCTTCAAAGCGAATTTACGCGTGTCGTAGACGTAAAATCGCTGTTTAGAACGCAATGCGCATGCGCACCATATAAAATACGCACATTCAGGTAGCGTAATTGTGAACGTATGGGCCAATCACGTATGTGTCACGTAAATACTTCCGTGTGGGCGTGCCAAATTTACGTTACTCCAAAATACGTCTGAAATACGTGAAGTAGGCGGGGGGGTGGTATTTAAAGTTTACAGTATGGGCGTGCTTAGCTGCGTAAATTCGTTCAGCCCATACGTACGTGTGCATATGACATCGGTTACGTGTGAAAAAGTTAAGGTAGGGTTTGGGAAGCGTATCTTGACAAAATACGTCCGTGCAAAGGGTGTGCCGAGGGGAATGTAGCGAACTTACGCGCACGAAAATCCGCTCCGCGAATAAACGTACGGCACACGTAGTTCTGGATCTACCCCATTGTGACATCACCCTACGAGAATTAGGATCATCCCAAAATATCATCTCCACTGAGGGTAAATCCCGGCCCTGCGGGTCCAGTAAATGTGGTCCTTTCTCTGTTTGAGCCGTGCAAGTCTTAGAAGGAGCCCCCTATCTCCCCAGGCCCCTCCCTCTCGTCTGCTATGAGCAATGGGCAGCTCCATACTCTGAGCCACAAAGACTTTTTATTATTACGCTGTATCTATAAAGCTGCTCGGTGCCATCCGGTAGGACAGAATATTCCCGGCTTCTCATAACCAGCACCAATCCCTCTGTCCCCCCCTCCGCTCTCTATTCAGGCTCAGTAATGGACCCTGAGTCTTCGCAGAGTCTGTTTACTCGGAAAATCTGTAAAACTCTGAACGTTCCTATGGAATAAAAAATCTTTTTTTGTCCTTTTTTACCTGACGGCAGCTGAAGTCTCGGAATTTGGGACACGGTGATATAAGCGGCTCTATTGATTCCCACTTTATTATTCCCTCCCCAGAGACGGAGGGAATTGAGCATATTGCTGAAGTCGATCAGTGTGTCTCAATCAATCTGCGCTCCCCCGCCTCATCGCCAGAGCTCGGACGCAACTCTCACGGATCTGAGAAAGTCTGAGGGGATAATGAAGTGTCTTATTAACCAGACCCCATTAAACTGTCAGTTGCACTTACGGGCTGCGCTGTTCGTCTCCCTGACAGAGACCTATTACTCAGACAGGCCGGGTATTGGCAGGGACAAAGTATCCGATCAATATCTGCTGGAGAGCGCTGCTGCATCGGGCGGCGGGGAATTCATGGTTAATATGTTGCAAGTCAACATGTCTGGACGTGTTATGTTACATTATGTTTCCGAAGCGTGACCACAGGACGGAATATGTTATTGTGATGGGCCGTGGGTCTCTGTATGATTCCATTTTATTAGCAGATGCTGATGGTTATGCTAGACACGGCTCTGGAATCACGACTTCCTCGTCTTTCTAAATGTTCAGAATGTGCCTCCATGAGGACAGGACTCACTAGCGCCGCAATCATGGCTTTCTCTATACATTGCGCTATCAGGACCCGCGTTCTTACCACGTACACCTCATGGAAGGGAGATCCAGAGCTATAGAAATCAGAACCGGATCCTGGGTCTGATGTGTCTGTGCGCTTTGATTGGATTTGTCGGTATTGTGCGCTGCACCTGTGCTTACACCCTGATACCTGGTCAGAATGTAGCGCAACCTATCCTGAGCCACGCTGCTACTGCAAGTGGGTGTGACTTGTTATTACAATGTATAGTATATACACTGACACATACATACATACATACACACTTATATACATACACTTATATGCATACACATACAGTACACACACACATATACAATACAGTGCAAAAGTTTCAGGCAGGGGTGGAAAATATGCTGCAAAGCAAGAATGCTTCCAAAAACAGAAGTGCTAATAGTTTATTTTTATCAAATAACAAAATGCAAAGTGACTGAACAGAAGATAAAGCTATGAAATGAATATTTGATGAGACCGCCCTTTGATACGCTTGCACAAAGTTAGGGATTTTTAGGATTATAGTCGGATGAATGATTAACCAATCACATCCAACAGCTGATAATGACCATTTTCATATGGAGGATGAAACAGTCATTACTGACACAGAAACAGCTGTGTAGGAGGCTTAAACCTTGGTGAGGAACAGCCGAACTCTGCTAAAGGGTGAAGTTCATGTCCCAGGTCATACACCATGGCAAGACTGAGCCCAGCGACAAGACACAAGGTGGTTACACTGCCAGGTCTCTCCCAGCCAAGATCTCATAGCAGATGGAGGGATCAGGATGTAACATTCAAGCTCTTTTGAAGAAGCAGAAAGAAATGGGCAATACCGAGGACACGTATAGATAGACACAGTGGTCGGCCAAGGAAAGACACGTCATGGTGCCATCAGCTCCGAGCTGGCAGAGACCAGGGGACCCAGGTTCACCCATCTACTGTTCGGAGAGAAGTGGTCTTCATGGGAGAATTGTGGCCAAAAAGCCATTCCTACGACGTGGAAACAAGGCCAAGACTCAACTGTGCCCGAGAACATAGGACCTTGGGCAGGACAATGGCCGCAGCCGCTCTGGACGGAGGAGTCGGATGAAGCAGTTTGGTTGCTGAAGGGCTGGAGAGCGGGACAGTAATGAGGGGCTGCAGGTAACAGTGAGGCGCTGTGGAGGCTTCTTGCATGTTTGGGACTTCGTTCAGCAAATGGTCAGGATTAATGGCGTCCTTAATGCTGAGACATACAGGCAGATACTTACCCATCATGCAATATCATCAGGGAGGCATCTGATTGACTCCAAACATACAACCAATATCATTAAGAACTATCAGATCCAGAACAACGCTTGTGAGCGAATTAGGAAAGAACAAGGAGTCCTGGAAGTGATGATACGGCCCAACAGAGCCCTGATCTCACCACCATGGAGTTCAGCAGCCGATATCCACAGAAGATCTTCCATTACTTCTCCAAGATGTTTTGAACAGTCTTCCTGCCAAGAGCCTTCAAACACTGTGCAATGTACCCAGAAGAAGGCAGGGGGCGCTCACATCAAATATCCAACTGATTAATAGTTCTATTTTTTTTTTCTTAATTGATAAAAATAAACTTCTATTTTTAAAGCATTCTTACTTTCCATCATTTTTTCCACAGTTCTGCACAATATTGTATATACACACACACACATAAAAACACATACATAAACACACATACATACACACACACACACACACACATACACACATTCACAGACAAACACAAACACACACATACATATACTTATAAACACACATACATACACACACACACACACACATACATAAACATACATACACACATAAACTCACACAAATAAACACACATAACAAACACATACACATAAACACACATACACATACATACACCATACCCTCCAACATTTTTTATTTGGGGGGGCATGTCCATGAGGGGGTGTGGCATGTCCAGTGAAGGGGTGGGGCTTTAATCTTTTTTTATTTTACATCTTATCATATGAGCTTAGAACTCACAGGAGAGGGTCCTGTCACTTTAGCAGAGCTGTAGAAGTCTGTCCTCGCAGCTCTGCTATAGTGATCAGAGGCTGCAGGTCTGGAAGGTGAGTATAGGGGGGAGGGAACTGCTGGGTCATAATCCAGTACAGGAGCCCTTTTAGCTGGTACAGACCATTAAAAAAAGGTACTGTACTTGCTAAATAGGTACAGTTGGAGGGCATGATACACACACACATAAACAAACACAAATAAACACACACACATAAACACACATAGACATACATACACACACATATAAATACACATACACTTACATACACACATAAATACACATATAAACACACATACATACACATATATACACACACATACATACACACATACATACACACACACACACACACACATACATACACATAAACACACATATACATACATACATACACATATATACACACATACATATACACATATAAACACACATACATACACATAAACACACATACACATACATACACACATATATACACACGCACACACACATACATACATACATACACACACACACACACACACATACAGGCTCCTGTCCCCCTCCAACCTGGATTTAGAGAGCAGCAGGACGGGGTCATCTGGGATTCCAGGTCCACAACCTCCACTTTTTTATGTTCCAAATCCCATGTAATGGTAGTCTGGATGATGATGTGATGCAGGAGAGATGCCCTGGGCTCCGCACAGCCTTGGCCAATCAGATATTAAAGCAGCGATGAAACCCATGCAGGAGGCGATGTGACCATGGGGCCTATTTACAGAGATCATTTTAATGCGATAGTGCCAGCTTTCACTTCAAAACTTTTACACTCCGCTCCCGGCGTCAGACTAACGCCAGCTCAGGCGTTAGTGGTAAGTATTCCGGCGATGTCCCCATATACCCCTCTTTTCCTCCCCCTAATAACAGCTATTAGGGGGAAGAAAAGTGGGGTATGTATGGGGAGACCGCTGAAATACATAAGATTATTGCCCGAGTAAAGTACAAAAAAAAATCAATAAAAATAAAAATAAAAAAATAAGTAAATATTAATAAACTCACCTGTTCGGGGGACCCGTCAGACTGCAGCTGTCTGGTCCCGGCATGAATACACTGCACATGCAGTGTTTCTCATGTCAGGAGTTGAAATTTTCAAGGTGGCGAATGAGAGTTACTGCGCATGTGCATCGCATGAATGAGAAGTACTGCGAGGACCCAGTGGATCATCGCGGAACCTCACAGGAGGGGTGAGTATTTGTAACTAATGTGAATGGAGCTGCCAGGCTCGCTGCAATGATAAGCCAGCATGATGCAGCTTCGTTCACAGG
>WWET01002575.1:47079-63564 GCA_011038615.1 Limnodynastes dumerilii | reverse complement strand
ATATAGAGGGGGTATAGATGGGAGATATAGATGGGGGGATATGGATAGGGGGTGGGGGGGGGGGGGGGTATTTATGAGGATTTGGCATTTTCTGGGTAATAATAGGGAATATATGAGACTTGGGAGCTGCTGAATAGTTTTAGTAAATATAGGGGGGGGGGGGGGGGGGGGGGGGTGGGGGGGGGGGGGGGTATTTATGAGGATTTGGCATTTTCTGGGTAATAATAGGGAATATATGAGACTTGGGAGCTGCTGAATAGTTTTGGCTTAGTAAATATAGAGAATATCAGTAAATGTCACCAGATGTCTCATTATTGATGAGATTATTGATCTGTGGAATATTTGGGAGGCTGGAGCACGGGACGATGACTCTGAACGGTGAATAAGGGGCGTTTAGTGCATGTTATTGCTGTATAATGTGAGGAAGACGCTGGTCCTCGCTCCACACGGGCTGTGTACAGAGAGGTAACAGTCTGGCGGGGAGGTCGGGGTTAATGGCGCGGCTCTGCTCGGTAATTGTGTGTGTAGAAAGGTCATCGCCAGCCATCTTGTTAGGGGGAAATGAAGTGGAAAGGAGCTGAAGTGTTAGAGGAATCCTCGAAGGGGAACGGTCATACGGGTGCCCGCTGCGGGTGGAGGGTGGCACTCGTCTGTCCCCTTATGTGACTGCACTAGGAGAATATTAAACAGCAGTCAGTCATCTGCATAGACATACAACGCGGACACGACTCTCACATCCGTTACCAGAAGCTCTGTGTCCCCGGACTGATCACCTGAAACACTCATTATAGAATATCCCTATGTGTATCCCGCCTGTGATACCAGACTACCCCACTCACCCACCACCTGCCCAGAGTTACTTTTCCTCAATGATCTCTGTCCTATGCTCTCTGACCTCTACTCTCTATCGTCTGCTCTCTATCCTCTGTTCTCTATCATCTGACCCCTGCTCTCTGTCCTCTGCTCTCTATCCTCTACTCTCTATTCTCTGCTCTCTGTCATCTACTCTAATCTCTGCTGTATGTCCTCTACTCTCTATCCTCTGCTCTCTAATCTCTGCTGTATGTCCTCTATATCCTCTGCTCTCTAATCTCTGCTGTATGTCCTCTACTCTCTATCCTCTGCTCTCTAATCTCTGCTGTATGTCCTCTACTCTCTATCCTCTGCTCTCTAATCTCTGCTCTATGTCCTCTACTCTCTATCCTCTGCTCTCTAACCTCTACTCTCTAATCTCTGCTCTATGTCCTCTACTCTCTATCTTCTGACCTGTGCTCTCTACTCTCTATCCTCTGACCTTTACTCTCTGTCCTCTGACATCTGCTCTCTATCCTCTGCTTTCTTTCCTCTGTTCTCTGGCATCTATTCTATATCCTCTGTTCTCTAACCTTTGCTCTCTGACCTCTGCTCTCTGTCCTCTGCTCTCCGTTCTTTGCTCTCTGACCTCTGCTCTCTGTCCTCTGCTCTCCGTTCTTTGCTTTCTGTCCTCTGCTCTCTGTCCTTTGTGCTCTGTCCTCCACTCTCTGTTCTTTGCTTTGTCCTCTGCTCTCTGCTATATATCCTCTGCTTTCTTTCCTCTGTTGTCTGGCATCTACTCTATATCCTCTGCTCTCTGTCCTCTGCTCTCTGCTCTCTGCCCTGGGGATTTATCATACATCTTGGCATGGTTGAAGACGGTGCATATTTTAGTACCCTGAACAAGGCAATTCTGCCTGTGTTAAACCCTCCTCTTGGGACACATAGCGCCTTGCTGTACAAGACTGGGATTGGTGTGTGACAATGAAGGAGAGTTACTTGGAGCATTTAATACCTATGTTTAGGCTAGACCATTCAGTGTTATGAAATGTCCACTATAAACATGGAGTAGGAGAATGCTGTCCATAGTAACACATTATGACTGTTATGTAGCGGACACATTATAGAAATATTCCTGCAATTTCATTGGTTGCTCTGGGCAACTTATCCGCTTTTTTTCTTTAAAATCTCCATTAAATATACCCTGAAACCTCTATAATCCCCCAGCGTTTTTAAATGTAAGATCAGGATAATAGTCTCTTGTCCTTGTATGGGGTCTAAGGGGCTATTGTATAGGCTGGACATGGTGATAGGCCAGACATAGGCATCTCTAGGCACAGTGGGCACCGTGCAAGCTGGGAGTTGTGTTGGGCCGTGGAGTGATCTCTGGACGGGGATACTGACTGACTGCTTTCTGCGCATAGATAACACTTGCCGCTTTGATGACGAGAAGCTCTGCGGATTCGTCCAGGACAAAGATGACCATTTTGATTGGATTCGTCAGAGCAAGGTGACGCAAAACGTCAAGAGAACGGCAAACACCGGTCCGGACACAGACCGCAACGGGAACCCTGACGGTAATAACGCCCTGGAGAGCGTTACGCAGCAAATCAATGTGAGGGGGAGGGGAGGTGGGGGCTCAGTATACGGATGGAGATATTAGTGTATACGCATTAGAAGATATTGGGCCCGATGCAGAGGTGACTCCAGCGGACGTGATGCTTCTCTGCGCGATTCTCTACTGCACATGCTCAGAACTGAAGAGCGCGCCACTACGGCCCATTCAGATTGCTCCGGCCCCAGGTCCTGTCTAAGTCCAGAGTGTGACTTTCCACCGTCTGCGTCTGACCCTTCTCATGTTACACTTCCAAACATTACAAAGGATCAGGAATCGGCGCAATGTATGGCGCCCGTGTCACATGATCGCTACACACGGGAAGAAAATGTTTTGTAAGTGTGTGAACATTTTTTCACTCATTTCGCACAATGTGTTGGGCTACGGAGCTGCATTGCATTTCGCTGCTGTGTGCCCGTAAGCTACATCGCGCAATTGGTCGCAATCCAAACGACTCCGCCATGTACGTTTTTTGAATCGCACGTTTCCTCACTTTTTTAAGCGCATCAAAGGCACCCGGATTAAAGTTTGTGGGACCCCTGAGCAATTAAACTGTGGTGGCCCCCAACACACAGTATTACACATAAACACAGGCTCCCGTAGCAGTCCCGAGGGCTGGATGTCAGTGATTGACCTCTTCCTCCTAAGAGCACTATCGCGGCTGCGGAACAGTGTATTTAAGAGGAGGATCAATCAATGGCATCCATTCTCCTAGACAGCTGCAGGAGCACTGAAGACTAGGGCCCACATTTACTAAACCGCGGTTTTGGGAATGTGGAGATGTTGCCCATAGCAACCAATCAGATTCTACCTTTCATTTAAATATTGCATACTAGAGAATATCAGTTAGAATCTAATTGGTTGCTATGGGCAACATCTCCACTTTTCTAAACCCGCAGCTTAGTAAATCTGGCCCTTGATGTTTGTGGGGGCTTTTTTGTGTTTGGTGGCCCCATACCGACTGCCCCGATCGCCTTGTGGTTAATTTGCCCCTGCCCCCACCATTCATCCAGATTTACACCTCTGCATCAAGCCCATTATATACCCCACCAATAGAGGGCGCTGTAATTAGCATGTTCAGTGTGAAGTCCCAGGAATAGACCCATAAATCTCTATGACTTATTATTCATGTTATTCTTATTGATCTCTGTGTCCAGATGTTAAACAGAGTATTTGTGGCCTGATCTAGACCTGAACATGAGTCCGATGACGTTGAGTGTCTCTGCGTTCTCTTACACTGCACATGCCCAGATCAGATGCGCACGCAATTACGCGATCCAGACCCAAACGCCAGTGAAGGTTGCGTTGCTTGCCTTTTGATTGGTTGCTCTGTCTGCATAAACAACCTACCGCACTTACTTATGTATTTATCCCGAGCTGCGTCACATCTAGATCCTGTGTAATCTCCCATCATTAACATTCGCTTTCATGGCGTGATCAGGGCTCTGGATCAGGTCTTATATAACTTTTATCTATCAATTAGTTTTTCCAAGTTCCAGAGTTGCTCGTAATCGTTCTAGATCTCACGTCTCACAATGGTGGCGATCTAATCCGTTACCATGGTGATCTCTCCCCCCCTCTCTCTATCCCTCTCCCACCCCCCATTCTCTCCTCTCTATCTCTTGTCCCCGTCTCTCCACCCACCCCTCCTCTCTCTCTCTCTGTTTCTCTCTCCTCTCTCTCTATTTTCCTCTTTCTCATTCTCTCTCTCTCTCTCCCTCTCTCTCTCTTTTCTTCTCTTTATTTCTCTCTCTCTCTCTTTCTTTTTCTCTCTCTTCTTTTATCTACACAGGGTGACTGGTTCCCAGAGAGTTCCTGGGCATCATGAAGCATACTGACCAACATTTTCAAGTTCCGCACTACTGGCCTAGGGCAACATAAGCAGTTGGACTCAGCCTGTATTTCACTCTTTTCTGCTTCTTATGTTTAATTATTCAGTTCTAAGTCAACTTTGTTATTATCATCATCCTATCTATGGGATCCATTGATTGTCATCTCCAATGGTACATATAGTCAGGTAGAGCCAGGATTTACCTTACCTCACCAGATCTGTGATCCTTAAAGTGCGGTTCTTCTTAATGCTGCAGCCATTGCCATGTTAAAATCACTGGTGTCAGGTATGGTCAATACTTTTCTATAAAGATCATTACTCTCAGACCTGCTGCATCCTGTTTCCCAGTCTGTTCCCTCTGCTTCCTGTTCTTCAATCCCACCCCAAACACTGTAGAGGACAGTGACTGATGAGATAAAATGACAGCCTTGTCTGTTTCAGTGTGTGCTGAGCAGGGGCATTTTAAGAAGTGAGGAGGCTCTTGTGCAGGATTTGCACATGCCCCCCCCCTTACCTGCTGAGACAGGACTGTCTGTCCCTATTCGCAGGCTGAAAAGGGACGGGGCTTACAGCACCATTACGCACCACCCCCTTTTCAACCCGCGAATCAGGACAGTCCCACCGCAGGGGAAGGGGGATTCATTTGGCATCTGTTTCTTCCCTATGGAAGATCTTAGAGTAAAGAAATAGATGCTGAATGGCCCCCCTTCCCCTGCCAACCCAGGGTGCAGGATGCATGCCACAGGGCCCCCTGTTCTGAGGGGCCCGTGTGCACTGCACACCCTGCACCCATTATAGATACGCCAATGAACCAGACTCCTCCTCCCTCCCCCCTTCCCTCTCTCTCCCTCTCCGCTATCTCTCTCTCTCTCTCTGTCGATACATGAAGATTGGCGTGTCTCAATGGCGGTGATCTCATACATTGCATTGTCTCTTACTCTCCGTAATTCTCTTCCTCTCTCTGGATACACGGAGATTGGCGTTCTGATGATCTCCATCCAGTGTGGACGAGTGAATAGTTTTATAACCTTTTCTTTTAGAATTGAGTCCGGAATCGATGAGGAAAGGAATAATAAGGCGATGCGAAGCGTTACCAGGGATGAGGAATAATAAGGCGATGAGAAGCGTTACCAGCGATGAGGAATAATAAGGTGATGAGAAGCGTTACCAGGGATGAGGAATAATGAAGCAATGAAAAGCAGTACCAGCGATGAGGAATAATGAGGCAATGAGAAGCGGTACCAGAGATGAGGAATAATGAAGCAATGAAAAGCAGTACCAGGGATGAGGAATAATGAAGCGATGAGAAGCGGTACCAGGGATGAGGAATAATGAGGCAATGAGAAGCGGTACCAGAGATGAGGAATAATGAAGCAATGAAAAGCAGTACCAGGGATGAGGAATAATGAAGCGATGAGAAGCGGTACCAGGGATGAGGAATAATGAGGTGATGAGAAGCGTTACCAGGGATGAGGAATAATGAAGCAATGAAAAGCAGTACCAGCGATGAGGAATAATGAGGCAATGAGAAGCGGTACCAGAGATGAGGAATAATGAAGCAATGAAAAGCAGTACCAGGGATGAGGAATAATGAAGCGATGAGAAGCGGTACCAGGGATGAGGAATAATGAGGTGATGAGAAGCGGTTCCAGGGATGAGGAATAATGAAGCGATGAGAAGCGGTACCAGGGATGAGGAATAATGAAGCGATGAGAAGCGGTACCAGGGATGAGGAATAATGAGGTGATGAGAAGCGGTACCAGAGATGAGGAATAATGAAGCAATGAAAAGCAGTACCAGGGATGAGGAATAATGAAGTGATGAGAAGCGGTACCAGGGATGAGGAATAATGAGGTGATGAGAAGCGGTACCAGAGATGAGGAATAATGAAGCAATGAAAAGCAGTACCAGGGATGAGGAATAATGAAGTGATGAGAAGCGGTACCAGGGATGAGGAATAACGAGGTGATGAGAAGCGGTTCCAGGGATGAGGAATAATGAAGCGATGAGAAGCGGTACCAGTGATGAGGAATAATGAAGCAATGAGAAGCGGTACCAGCGATGAGGAATAATGAAGCAATGAGAAGCGGTACCAGCGATGAGGAATAATGAAGCAATGAGAAGCGGTACCAGCGATGAGGAATAATGAAGCAATGAGAAGCGGTACCAGCGATGAGGAATAATGAAGCAATGAGAAGCGGTACCAGCGATGAGGAATAATGAAGCAATGAGAAGCGGTACCAGCGATGAGGAATAATGAAGCAATGAGAAGCGGTACCAGCGATGAGGAATAATGAAGCAATGAGAAGCGGTACCAGCGATGAGGAATAATGAAGCAATGAGAAGCGGTACCAGCGATGAGGAATAATGAAGCAATGAGAAGCGGTACCAGGGATGAGGAATAATGAAGCGATGAGAAGTGGTACCAGGGATGAGGAATAATGAGGCAATGAGAAGCGGTACCAGCGATGAGGAATAATGAAGCAATGAGAAGCGGTACCAGGGATGAGGAATAATGAAGCGATGAGAAGTGGTACCAGGGATGAGGAATAATGAGGCAATGAGAAGCGGTACCAGCGATGAGGAATAATGAAGCAATGAGAAGCGGTACCAGGGATGAGGAATAATGAAGCGATGAGAAGCGGTACCAGAGATGAGGAATAATGAAGCGATGAGAAGTGGTACCAGAGATGAGGAATAATGAAGCGATGAGAAGTGGTACCAGGGATGAGGAATAATGAGGCAATGAGAAGCGGTACCAGCGATGAGGAATAATGAAAGTAGAGCAGCTGACAGCAGTGATGTAACAGTACAATGTATTCATTCATTTAGCTTGGACAGTGGTCTATGGATTGAAGTCCAGAGGTGATTGGGAGCTCCTTAGGGGTACGACCCCCAATTTTCCATCAGTACGATACTGAGCAGCGCAGTGGGCGGTCCCAGGAGATGCTTTGTGTATATGATTTCCAAATTAGGTAGCACCATAAAACACAGCACGGGATTGGATACTTTGTTCTCATATTGTATCATCAGTAGAATGCACAGACCTCGTATCGTAATAAGCATCATAGTATCAGATACCCATTGGTCTGAATCCCGGTTGACACATTGAGGATGCAGATGGTCACATGTTTGGGGCAATAGTGTTGTATCCAGGTCTGGCTTTGAGCTTGGGGTGTTTGCATTGGTCGGGTGATGTCTATTTATCCTGTGGCGCCCCCTCCTGTCTGCATGATTTCTCCTGGTAATAACAATGTAACGTTTCTTCCAAGAATGACAGCTCCTGCCACAATACATCACTTTCCCTGTATTATCTGGTGACTAAGCTGAAGCTACCAGGGATCATGGAGTATATCCTTCTGTCATATTAATCTCCCGTCATTAGTGCGAGATGCAGGACTCAGACGCTGGCGGAGATATGAATGGATCCTGCATTAGGTCCCTGCCGGGGATCAAGGATAAGAAAATATCTTTATGATGCTGAAGAAGGAAACTCAACATTTAGGGTTTAATTCCCGGGTCTCATATATTCCTCATGTAACAAACGTCTCATCTCAGCAGAAGATCCATAAATGTGTTTTATGTGAGATTATAGTCCCAGGATGGGGGGTTGGGGAGGGTGTATGTCACTTGCTATGGGTGAAGGGACCAGAGGACCCTCAGCAGGGCAGAGGATTCAGGACCAGGGATAAGGTGCTGGTTTGGGTGTAGTCTTATTTTCTGATGTTATATACATTATATAACGTGTGGATGACAGGTAACAGATGACACAGTGGGTGCTGTCCTCGGCAGAGGATTCTAATCATCTTTACATGTTGGAAACCTTGCTGCGAATTGCCGGACGCCATCTGGACATTGTATGGAGCCAAACTGCGGGTAACCAGAGAGGAAGAGAGCACTCCAGAGTGTCAGCTCCTATGTAACAGATCAGAGACACAGGGTTCCATTGCATTGGTTTATCATTATATATAACATGGGCAGTATCTGATATTCTGCCTATCGGGTCACTTATTGATCACTGATTCCTGGATAATTGATGGATATAGGAGAATATAATACTGGAGTCACCATTGTTGTGAGGGGTAACATTTATAATGATCAGAAGACGTCTCTAGTCTAAGGACGCCTCTTAATGACCAGAGATATGGAACCGGATCTAGACTTAGGTAAAAGGGGTTTTTCCAGGATTTCTGGACCCCATGCATTTCACAACCACAGGATCCAGAATTCCGTGGAAGGGTTTCCAGTGGCAGGAGGGGGCAGGTGTCATGTGCACAACGGGAGAGGGGTTCTAGCTAAATGATACAGTAAGGACATGATTGGGCTTTTACACAGGAGCCAGGACACAGCACAGGAGCCAGGGCACAGCCCAGGAGTCAGGACACAGCACTGGAGCCAGGACACAGCACAGCAGTTAGGACACAGCACAGGATCCAGGACACAGCACAGGAGTCAGGACACAGCACAGAGGCTAGGACACAGCACAGGAGCCAGGGCACAGCACAGGAGCCAGGACACAGCACAGGAGTCAGGGCACAGCCAAGGAGTCAGGACACAGCACAGGTGCCAGGACACAGCCAAGTAGTCAGGACACAGCACAGGTGCCAGGACACAGCACAGGAGCCAGGACACAGCACAGCAGTTAGGACACAGCACAGGAGCCAGCACACAGCACAGGAGCCAGGACACAGCACAGGAGCCAGGACACAGCACAGGAGCTAGGACACAGCACCAGAGCCAGGACACAGCACAGGAGCCAGGGCACAGCACAGCACAGGAGCCAGCGCACATCACAGGAGCCAGCGCACATCACAGGAGTCAGGGCATAGCACAGGAGTCAGGGCATAGCACAGGAGTCAGGGCACAACACAGGAGTCAGGGTACAGCACAGGAGCCAGGGCACAGCACAGGAGTCGGCACACAGCACAGGAGTCAGGACACAGGAGTCAGGACACAGCACAGGAGTCAGGACACAGGGCTGATCCCGCTTCAGAAAACGGTCCATAGTTACTATGTATAATATACTCCCCAAGTACTTCATCCTGCTTTCCTGTTCATGAAGCCCCCTCATCCTTCTGATCGCGAGGTCAGCGGCGCTCAGACGTGATGGCGATAATAATGTCACTCGTAATGATTGTAACCTCTGTTGTATCTCTTAGGATTCTACATGTTCATCGAGGCGTCGCGGCCTCGTCGGCTGGGTGATAAGGCGAGACTCGTCAGCCCGATGTACAACATAACCACCAAGTTCCCATCACACAAAGTATCGTACTGCGTCTCCTTCTTTTACCACATGTATGGGAGGCATATAGGTGAGTGCAGCGACCCCGCTATTCGGAAGCCAATCGCCCATCTCCCCCAATTATTACTGACTCTGTCTCTGAATTGGATGTTTATAAGGTTTTATGTGAATTCCTGTTTGTGTCAATGAATTCCAAGGACTTTTTATCATCTCCACTGACTGAATGTAAGATAGGGGCCTGATCCAGACCTACGAATGAGCGCCGAGCGTATTACCGCTCAGCATATAATCTTAGCACTCCCCCGACACTCCCCTTACTTTCATTTCATTACGTCGGCTAAACCCTGCCCTAACTTTTCCCTGTGTTACGACGCCTGCCCACTCGTACTAACGCGACGTAACAAGGTAACCCAGCCCATACTGTACGATTTAAATACCTCCCCCCGCCTACATTCACTAACCCCAGCGTATTTCCGGGATCAGTTTTTTTGGCACGCCCCTTTATGCGGTTATACGCGAATGGTACGGAGATCCGATTCACGCTAAAGAAGTTACGAAATTACGATGGAAAACATCTGCCACACGCATGTGCAGAACGTTCTAACAGCCGATTTTACGCTTACGGCCAGCGTAACCACGCGAACGGTAATAAGTCTGGATCAGGCCCATAGAGAGACCCCAGTCTGGGAAATTCTTGCAATGTATCAATGGATGTGGTATTATTATTGTTACAATAAGGACAATTCTAATTTTATCAGTTATGAAATCCACCAATATAACAAATTATTGAGTATCATTCATGACCATACGGCCAGTCCACACACCCCCTGCTATTATCAATGGGACTTACTTATGTTTTTATTTAGTCTGTTTTTATATCATTTTTATTTGATTTTTAGCCTGTAGTAAATTGCGTAGTAAATTTTTAACGTAATCTACGTATCTTTCCGTTACATAGATTGCATATATGCGGAAATGGTACGTAGATAGCATAAATTAGCTACTACACATGCATATTAGCTCAATTCTTAAAACAACGTATGTAAGACGAAAAACTACGTAACTGTGAATCCGGACAAGAGTTCTGAATGAATGGATCTTGCTGCAAGGTTCCCAAACATCATAGGTTACATTTAAGCAAGCCATGGGTGCTGAAAGAGAAAGCTTGTGATTGGATAAGACTACAGGCTACTTCCTATTGACCAATAAACAGAGGGAACTTCTGTAAGCCAAGGAAGTGATGAATTGTCTGCTTAGTATATGAGTTGAGTGCACATCACGTATTTGTGTATTTATTATTTGCACTCGGTAAACCCATAAAGCAGATGTGTACAAATGTGTATAATGATCAGCTCTATGCAAACAAAGATGTGCGACACCTTGCAACCAATAGGGCGAGTAAGGATAAAATGGGACGTTTCAACAATGGATTTTCGCAATTTCTATGCAATGTTCAGCCGAATTATATACAATTGCGCTACTTTGGTGCATTGAATGTGACGTGACTGACACCAGGTTTAAGTATGTGCTTTTTAAGTACGTCAGGCCCCCAGTCGCCGTTATTTCCCCAGATCCGAGATTCTATCGTTAGGATTCCAGAACAATATCTATTTATCGAGTTTTTTTCGCAGTTATTTTGCCTTTTTGTTCTTGTTGTTCTTAGACAATTTTCGGCTTTATGATAGCGGCTTCTAGGGAATAAATATTCACAACAAACTGTTTTCATGGATGATTACAGATATTAGCATTTAATCACTGGGGCAGCTGTTAAGTGCTCTGCATACTCAACAGTTATACAAACTAATTGTATTATTGTGAGCGGGTGCGAGGCAGAATATTCAGAGAAAGCCGCTCCGTACTTAACCCTTTCCTAGCCTCTGGCTTACAGATTAATTATCTCCTTCTCATACACCTCCCATCCTCCGGGAGACTGTGGGTCCCCGCATAGAAAATCTGATTTGCGAACAGTTGCGAACTAGCTGGGATTTCGATTGCTATGCCTCGATGTGTCATACCAATCGATCCACGAAGCACCGAAAGCTCCGTGTTGCGAAAAGTAGTAAAAAAAATAATCCCTCTTTCCATTCCCTAATTCTTACCCTAACCCTCCCCTCTCACTACCCTAACCCTCCCTTCCTGGCAGCCTGACCCTAACCCTCCCTTAATTGCAGCCTGACCCTAACCCACCATCTCCCGCAGCCTGACCCTAACCCTCCCTCCCCTACAGCCTGACCCTAACCCTCCATCCCCCACAGCCTGACCCTAGCCCTTCCTACCCCACACAAATAATTTACACATCTGTCCCTGGTCCGGCGAGTGGCGGTGGAGGGATATCACGCATTGCGAAAGTGAATGGGTGAAGTATGCTGAATGGCACACGTACCCATTCATAAAAAAAAGTAGAAAACGGTAAGTATTCGAAAATGGGACATCCGATGTCCCATTTTCAGCATTAAGATTTTCTTAGCGAGGAGTGTAACCGGAGACGCATACGGATCTAGCGCTGAGTGATGAGCAAATTATTCTACAATTCAAGGGGTGTAAGTTTAATATTTATTGTGCAGGAAACGTTATTTTCAATCTGCAATTCAAAGTTATTCCAGACGCATCATCTCAACCCTAATTGGGTAATGCCGGGGCCAATAATGTCATGATCAGAGCCGCGTCCCGTCTGTCCCTGAGGTCACTGCAAAGTCCTGACTGACTGATTGGGACACTCATCCAGGTGATTGATCTCAGGAGAGAGCAGTGACTGTCAGCTATACTGGCCTGAGATTGCCAGGAATCCACTGGAAGCCCTGATGAGTTTCTGGGCAACAGGACCCCTCTCATCCTCCATCTCCACCTCCACGGAGATATGTGGATATGTCTCTTTTACATAGTTTACGGTAACAGATGGTGCCTCATGTACTGTTTCTAAATGAGGAAATGGGTTGGATATAGACAATATTCATGCAGTTGAATAACCAATATGTATGAACAGATCTGCAAGGTCATTGGTGCAGTTGCATTTTAACCTTTAACCCTTGCATGGACAAAGGGCCTGATCCAGAGCTACACTGTGCCGTACTTCGTGAGTACGGACAATGTAGCTCATAAGCACTCCCCCCGACACTCCCCCTGTCCTGGCGTACTGACCCAATGTTACATCGGCTGAAGGCTACCTTAACTTCAGCCGCCGCAACAGTGGGTAATTACGCTGGGAATCTATTCGTAACCCCCTAACCCAGCCCTCCCTTCCTAACTTCCCTCCCTTCCCCCGCCTACCTTCCGTAACGACAGAAATGCCGCTCTTACGCATACGGCCGCCGTAAAAACAACGGTGGCCGTAGGTCTGGATCTGCCCCAAAGTCCTGATAACCAGGAACTACCTTAAGTTTTCCATCCCAAGAATAGGGAAACTCCTGGAAGTACAGAGAGAGGAAATGCACATACTGTCACCTGACTAAGGGGGAACACCCACTGGTCACCTCAGCTCCACCCATCTGTCTTATGTCTGGATGGTTACATAGAGAGGAAATGCACATACTGTCGACTAAGGGGGAACGCCCACTAGCCACCTCAGCCCCGCCCCTCTCTGTCTAAAGCGTTGTTGCTTGACGCCCTGTTGATTAGCGCAGATTCCCTCGTAGCTCTGAGCGTCACTATTTCCGACTGAAACACCCAGAAATTGTGAAATTCTGACTTTCTACTCTCCAATCTTCCATCCATGAGATGTCTTTATTGTAATATCCTGAGTAACACTGTCTCCCATACACATACATTTCGGGATCCGTTCCCTCCCTTACCCCGTTACACACTATTTTTATTTTAAATGGTTTCCTAGAACAGCAAACGTGGTGTATAAACAATATATATACAGGAGGGCTACTTGCCTGAAGAGCTGACAGTCAGTCGCGGCTTAATAGTCCATGTGACCTGCCGTGCACGGAACGTTCTTCACCATAGTATCAGCTGGAGAGGAATCAGAGCGAGCGGCCAGAGGGGGAGAATAGTTACATATCACACACATCTCACACACACATTACACACAGGAGCCCTATAATTTGGGAATAACACAACATAGAATAACACAACACGGGAATAACACAACACGGGAATAACACAACATGGGAATAACATAACATGGGAATAACATAAGATGGAAATAACACAACGCGGGAATAACACAACACGGGAATAACACAACATGGGAATAACACAACATGGGAATAACACAAAAGGGGAATAAAACAACACGGGAATAACACAACACGGGAATAACACAACGCGGGAATAACACAACGCGGGAATAACACAACACGGAATAACACAACACGGGAATAAAACAACACGGGAATAACACAACACGGGAATAACACAACACGGGAATAACACAACACGGGAATAACATAACATGGGAATAACACAACATGGGAATAACACAACATAGAATAACATAACATGGGAATAACACAACATAGAATAACATAACATGGGAATAATACAACATGGGAATAACACAACAAAGAATAACATAACATCTGAATAACACAACATGGGAATAACACAACACAACATAAAATAACATAACATGGGAATAACACAACATAGAATAACACAACATGGGAATAACACATACATGGGAATAACACAACATGGGAATAACACAACATGGGAATAACACATACATGGGAATAACACAACATAGAATAACATAACATGGGAATAACACAACATGGAACTAACACAACACGGGAATAACATAACATGGGAATAACACAACATGGAAATAACACAACATAGAATAACACAACATGTGAATAACACAACACGGGAATAACACAACATGGGAATAACACAACATAGAATAACACAACATGGGAATAACACAACATAGAATAACATAACATGGGAATAACACAACATAGAATAACATAACATGGGAATAACACAACACTGGGCAAGTAAACTGTGTCCCCCCGGCCATGGCCACAATAGAGTGTACTTAGCAGGATGTAAATTACTAACATCCATCCCCATAGGGACCTGCAGGAACACTGAACACTGGATGTTGGAGGGGGCCCTTTGTGTGTGTGGGCTCCAGGGTGACTGCTGCCCTGGTAACACTATATGACAGTAACACAGCATGAGCATTACAAGACATGACATGACAGTAACACAACCTGAAAGGGACACTACAGCTCACTGTACCTGTACTTGGATTACTGGGGAAGGGAATATATCTGGGAATGTATCTGCATTGTGATTGGTTGCACATCTGGGAATGTATCTTCATTTTGATTGGCTGCACATCTGGGAATGTATCTGCATTGTGATTGGCTGCACATCTGGGAATGTATCAGCATCGTGATTGGCTGCACATCTGGGAATGTATCAGCATCGTGATTGGCTGCACATCTGGTAATGTATCAGAATTGTTATTGGCTGCACATCTTGGAATGTATCTGCATTGTGGTTGGCTGCACATCTGGGAATGTATCTGCATTGTGATTGGCTGCTCTGTGTGCACATATAACTGATTGTATTTGTGTATCCAGAGCTTGTGGACCCCGTTACTTGCGCTGGGATGTACTGCACGCAGGATGTGTTCATGTTGTGATCGTGCCCGGTGGGGAGCGTTGGAGCCAGCGCACACACAGGTGTCTCCAGTATATTGTATAGCAGAGCTAGGGGGCACTCACCGGTTGCCTGTCAGGGATATAGAAGCCTCTGCACGATTATAGATAGTATAATGGTTGGGGGGGGGTGTCTCTACTGCTTTATCCTTCCTGAGTGCACCCCCCCAAGCCTTGCAACAGAAATTTTGGGGCCCGGTACATTCATGTATTTGGGGGCCCCAACCCGCTTCAATAGTGGATTACATGAGTCCCTCTGAACCTTGGGGCCCATCACGGCTGTGTCCCCCCCCCCTGTCACTGGGCCTGGCCCCCCCCCCCCCTCCAGCCGGATCCATCCTCCGTACAGCTGCTTGGCTCGGAGACCGGTAGAGAGCGAGTCTGAGATGACGGTAATTAGACGAACGCCCAATGAAGAAATATATGCGGGAAAATCTAACAGCTTCTAATTGGCTCCATGCCGTGTGTTCCTGGGGACGCGCCCATTAAGCCGCACGACACTGGAACCGCAGCCCATCATACCGCGATGGAAAATGGCCGGTGACGGATTAACCCTGCGATTGCCGGACAGCGCAGTAAGAAAACAGAAACGGAAATAAATCTGAAACTTTGCGCTGCGGAGGCTTTTTCCAATGGGGTTCATTAATTCTCCCACTCTAATAAATTAATTAGCGCTCCTCCCCTCGGCGCACACAGCCTCCGCAGCCATCTATCGCACGCCTGGTCACATTTCATTAGGAGCGTCTTAAATAAGGAATGAAAGGCGGCGATTCCCTCCCTGGCGCTGGTGAAGGTGATTGATTGCTCTCGCCGGCTGCGGATTGCTGCGGGGTTTATTATTCCAGTTAACGCTCACCACATATAGATAAATATATTTTGTTTGTTGTTTGCGGCACGTAGGCGCTGTCTGACGTTATTAATCCACTTCAGCTTTTATTTAGAGAACGCTGCAAATGACTCACTTTCTACAAACTTTTCCAGGCTGGTTACACGCGGGACTAATGAGCGGCGGCGCCACGGCGGTGATTCTCCGCTCCTTCCTTTCATCCTCTATAAAGGGCTGTTTGTACACTGTACATGGTGTATCCGGGGCGAAGGCTGTAAATGGGCCCAGAGGCCCATCCAGTGGCTGAGAGTGAGGGCAGAACAGAGGCAGGGGCATATAAATGCCATATCTGGGGGGCAAATAAACTAGCTTTTTTAAAAATTATTTTGCATATATTAAAGTAAGGAAAAAACTTGGGGAAAAATCCGTGTTTTAGCACACACACACCCCCCTAAACGCCCTGTCACTCCCCTCTGTCTCTGTCACTCCCACCTGTCATGCCCTCTGTCACTCCCCCCATTACTCCCCCTGTCACTCTCCCCTAGGTCTCTCCCCCTGTCA
>WWET01002575.1:18623-36401 GCA_011038615.1 Limnodynastes dumerilii | reverse complement strand
ACTTCCTCTAGTGTCTCTGTATGGTGTGTGACACAAGCTATACATGTTACTTCCTCTAGTGTCTCTGTATGGTGTGTGACACAGGCCATGCAGCATGTTAGTGGCTCTTCTTTGCACAGTCTCTAATGTATTATTGTCCTTCTAGAGATACGGCTGCAGCACTGACCCCAGTATTCCAGGTGAGGCCGCAGCAATGGCCTATAAAGTGACATCACTATTTCTCTCCTTCTGCTACCAATTCCGGGCTTTTAGTGCTGTTAATCATTATATATATATATATATTTATTTACAGACACCCTACTGATGTTACAACAAAACCAAATCTCAACAAAGATTTGGAATCAAAACCAAAACACGGCTCTTGGCGCTCATCTCTAGTTTATATTGGCTTCTTGTGTGATCTTCCTGCAGCCATTAATGTTGCACCTTAGAGTATCCCCGTCCAGATAGCTGGCCATTATTGTAGACATGATTTTGTGTGTTCTCTGTGTTCTTGAACTCTATTTCCTTCTAATCGCCCCTATCCTTGTTTTGCAGCCGTCGCACCTCCCGGTAGCACCTCCTCTCAGTTGTTCTCAGGATCTCTCTTCTGGCTCATATCTTTCTTCTTGTTCGTGCTCCTGAGATGATAACAAGCTTATCCTGCTGGATTCAGAACAAAGCCTCCTCTACCTTGCACCCTGTTCCTCCTGAATCCTCCTCCTTCACCGACACACCAAGTGTCCAGACGTTACCAAAGACCGGCAAGTGAGGCCGCTTGAAGGACCTGACAAAGAGACTGAGGGGTTCCTTCGAGGAGGTCATCGTACCTACAATACAAACAAGGGGAGAGAAAGAACTGGGGAAGGAATTACAAACAATCGCAAGAGACGAAACAAGGCGAGACACGAAGTCAGGGGAAATATGGATGAGATGAGACCAATTTATTGGAGAAACAAAGACTTCACTTCCACACGAGGATTGTGGGAAACTATCAGATAAAGGAATAGACTCATGGAAACATAAGCACAAATTTCTATTACAGACTGTGGACAACTTGACTGGGAGAATGTTACTCTGCCCTGAAGCAGAATCCTTCTAGGGGACGTCCCAGACGCTGTACCCCGATTTTCTAAGTAGACCCCTTGCGTGCTGCTCAGTATCATACATACTCATGTATGCTCACACATATTGCATGTTCTTCCACGCTCATATGTACATCTACATGTAATCATGTGTCCTGTCCATCGCAGACTCCATGTTTAACCTCTTTCCTTGAGAAGAGACCACTCATAGACTCGTTCCACCTGAAAAATGATTGTAGCCTTTAGCGCAGGTCAAGTTATAGAACTATAATCCATTATCCCAAGTAGCGTTGACTCGTAGCTGCCATTTAAGGTCTTCCCAGTTACCATACGAAATTCTTGTTGTTGGGTCAACCATTTGTCGTCCGAAGACGTTGCTAGTCAGAACGACCAGGAGGATGGAGTCTGCTGCGCTTTAGATATTTATAGTAGAAGGATTTGTATTATGGCTGCCTGGGATCCAGCTAATATTTAGAGATCTATATTCAGAAATATAAATATTATTCTATCGACCAACAAAAGTGCCCTAATCTCCTCCGCAAGGCGGGTATCCGCGTCCTACCGCATCACACGCTCTTCTATCCAGGTATACGCTGGCTCTATTCATACACCATGACTCATAGACCTCCGCAGGGGACATCACAGACGTCATCTGTTCACTAGGATGACATTTAGGAAATTGTTACCAAATCTGAAAAGTTTTAAATAAACTGGTACCCTTTTCTAGCCGTGCCTCCACTGTGCATCGACTCGGTCATACAGGGCTGGAGGAGAGTGATTGAAGTGCTTGGGAATGTCACAGAGAATGGATGGAATGCTGGGAAATATGTGCAAAGTAAAGGGAGCCGTTTAAGGGCATAAAAAGGCTGAGTAATGAGTAATGATCTGGGTAGACGGGGTGGGCCGTGTGGCTCTTATCACATTTTGTGTTTCTATGGATCGTGGGCTGGTTCCAGAGTTTTGTGTTCTGCGCAACAGCCATGTTTTTTAGTTGGGTTGTGAATATGGCCCAGATCCAGAACAACGCTTGTGTGCGAATTTAAGTGTGACGGAGACGTAAAATCGCGTTTTGGTAAGTACTGCGCATGCGCACCATAGAAAATGCGCTCCGTAACGTAGCGTAAATGTGAACGTATGGGCCATTCACGTATTTGTCGCATAAATCCTTGAGTGTGGGCGTGTCAATTTTACGTGAGTCAAAATTACGTCTGAAATACGCTATATAGGCGGGGGTTTGTATTTAAAGTGTACAGTATGGGCGTGCTTAGCTGCGATAATACGTGTTGCTCATACGTACATGTGCGTATGACATCGGTTACGTGGGCAAAAGTTAAAAAAGTTAAGGTAGGGTTTGGAAAGGGGATCTTGGACAAAATACGTACATTCAAGGGGTGTGCCAAGGGGAGTGTATAGAAGGTACGCACGCATAAATACGCGACGTGAGTAAACATATTGCAAGCAGAGTTCTGGATCTACCCCAATGACACTTACAACAGAGAGGCGGGGCTAAGGTGACAAGTGGGTGTTTCCTCTCTTTAGGGTAGATCCAGACTTAGGTACGACAGCGAATTTACACATGCCGCATGCATAAATTTGTCTGTTTGCACATACTGCGCATGCGCACTGCCGATGTTACGCATCGTAACTCTGATCGTATGTAACTTGTTTGTAACTACGTACGAAGGGGCGTGTCATCCCTACGCAAGCAGAAAATATGCATTGTAGGTGGAGATGGCATTTAAATTGTACAGTGTGGGCAGGGTTAAGTAGTTACATACAACAAGGCGATACGTACGACCGCAGATACGCAAGGAAAAGTTAAGGTAGGGTTTGGAACTAAATTAGCGTAATTACGTGCGTTTGAGGGGAGTGCACGGGGAGGGGATATACTTACGATTGCTTAACTACGCTACGCAATCGTACTTAAAGGGAACTTAAGTCTGGATCTGGCCCTTTCTCTGTACCCTCCAGACATAAGGAAGAGAGGCGGAGCTGAGGTGACAAGTGAGTGTTCCCTCTTAGTCCGGTGACAGTATATTGCCTCTCTCTGTGCCCATTCAGACATCATTTGCTATCCAGTCATGGATAGGAATCAGTGAGTTTGCTCGGGGTTGTTTTGTAGAACACAGCGATTACTGAGGGCTCGAGATGTCTCATAGTAACTTGTTTTATAGCTTGCATATTAATTGTTAATGACCTTTCTCAGATTCCTTTAATATTCAGCAATTTATTAAATGTATATATAAAAAAAAAATATATATATATATAATATATTGCTATGAACAAAAGTTCCTGAAAAGAGTAAAAAACTTTTCATGTATTTGTTCATCTCTAGAGTAAGGAAAATATAAATAATCTCCTGTGTAAATAATCCGGTATCTGATTGGATAATAGGATCTTGTTAAATAATTCAGTAATGTTACTTGGAATGGGTGTAATAAAAGCCATATAGTCGTACTTGATAGAGGAAGGGACGATGGTAAATACAAATGAGGTGATTTCAAAGTTTAACTTTGAGTAGTTAAGTATATGGGAAATCATTCAGAGCGTTAAAGGCTTAAATGTCCTGGCTACTCGCTATAAAATGCCCACAGAACCAAGGACGGCACAATTCAAAATCTATTCAGCATCAGACCATTCAGAATGTAGTTAGTGCAATAATCTTACAGCTCAGGTATAGGGGATATCAATGAAGAGCTGGATATTTGGCCTTTGTAGGACGAATTTGCAGGATCCTGGGGTTAAAATCCACATTTATCACCAATATCTGAGGGTTAGGAATGAGAAAATCTGTACTAAATCTGAGGTAGGTACATGGCATTTGACGACTCCACTTCAATCTCTATCAACCAATCCAGCTTGGTAAGAGTATTCTCCAATGACACCGACAAGTACTAGGTGGCAAGACCACTCAAAAGCTTAAATTTAATCACATGGTAGAAGCACCACAGGAATGGTCTGATTGGTAATTCGAGTGACCTCATGGGGAATTCAGCCAATTGGAGACAGGCAGAAAGGCTGGTTCTGTGGGTAATGGAAAACCTCTGGGGTACATTGTTAATTAGTTGCAATAATTTGCCATCTCTGAATGACATTTGTTAATTAGATTGATTAAAATAACTGCTTAATGGGTGCACATTATTACACATTATGTTTTTTGGGGAATAGAGCATAACATCAGCTATTAAATACGGTCACCTGCTGAGGGTGTTGTGACCTGGGACTTGTCAAGATGTTGTGGAGCTAAAAATCATTTTGGGACTTCTATGGGTCTACAATAGTCCCAAAATAGCTGGAGGTTAGCGATCGTCCATCTACAAAGTATAACATGAAGTTTGTTTTGGAGCGAATTCTTGGGAATGTGGGACAGGGACAGACTGGGTTGTCTCATATATGTAACTCGTCTTCTGTGAGGACATTGCTGGTGGAGTATACAGATCCAGAAAAAGGTCAACTTCTAGGTTTCAACCATACCTGGTCTCCAAGGAGGGGTTTCTCAAGGCAGAAAGCGTCCAAATTGTCATGGAAAAAGATGCCGGACATTTAATAAAAATACATTCAGTTATTAAGTTTCATGTCTGCTGGTCAGAATCTGGGCTTGACAATATGATCCCACCCCTGAGGATTTATTACTATAAGTCCCACCCCTGCAGAAGCACATGCAAAGCAACCTATTAAGCTCTAGGCCTAATGAATTCTGGGTAATACCAATATTTCAATGTATATGACACTGCAGGGGGCACTGCATATTTTTTATTTTTAGCACTGCAGAGATTGTAAAATAAAGAAATTGATTATGTTTGCTCATGTCAGCCCTTAATGCAAGCATTTGTTTTCTGAAAGTACAGCATAATACTTTACGTGGAATAATCCAGCTGCCTTTAATTATGCACACTGGGATTTCACTCAGCTTTATTACAAAGCTTTGATAAATAGCTAATTGCAAAGAGCTGCAGGGCTACAATTGTACGGTTGTTTCCTGCAGATTAATGTCACGGTGTGTCCTGGCCAGACAGGATACTCTATGTCTGTATTACTGGGGACCATCCTTACAGGCCAGGGCTTTAGACTACATGACAAGCTCGGTATTCCATGTCTGCTTAGCATCATACAGACGTGACAAGTTATTAAGTGGAAACTGGAGGAGGAATTGTTCTTTCTGAATAAAGAAATGGATTATTAATTTGAGTAATAAAAGCTTAGTAATGGCCTGCGTCATGATGGCTTAGACAGGGGCTCAAAAAATGATGAGATGGTATGAATTTTTACAGCTAATAAAATTATTTCACTAGGAAAATACTAAATAACGTACAGATCTGAAGGGAACATAGGAAGGTGTTACTCATGTAATGGCATATTCCTGGGTGTCTCTATATTTATTCCTGGGAAGCTGAAGCTTATTGCTTTACTGACATCCAACAATGACAATTATTTTATTTTTACTAATACATTTTCCTGCCAATCCCCACCCAACATCAGATCCCTAAAATGTAGATAAATCCATATCTCATCCCAAGCCTAAGATGTCGATCAATTGGCTTCTTTTCCTAAATATAAAATGTAGACTCATTAAGGCCTCATCCCAAGCCTAAATTGTAGACTCACTGATGTGTCCGCTAGGGCGGGGTCCAGACATGGGTACGAGAGGGGACATACATTCGTCACATACACAAGACATAAGTCCACACAACACAAGATTTTCCGCATGTAACGCAGGATCTCATGTGTAATTCAGGTCGCTGCAATCAGCCTGTACCCATATACCATGCGTAGGACATGTGCATGGTGGGAAGGATTTGATATTTGGATAAGCCGTTCCGTATGCTTCAGTATTCCAGCCGCACAGTGTTGTGAGTGGGATACTTAAGGGCTCGGCAACCTCCTTCGCACCTAGGAGAGCAGACAGAGTGCCTTCTATGTGCCGTATCTAGGAAACCAAATCTGATCTTTAGTCTTGATCCGGTCTCTAAAGACTAGGAAGTAGATATCTGCTTGGTCCAAGTCTAAAATGTAGACTCACCCATATCTTACCCCAAGCCTAACGCTGGGTGCGCACTTATCCAACTTGTGTCCAGTCTGACTTCCGACCATCCTGTTGGCCTGACAATGGATAAGTGTGTATGCTCGCACAACCATTCATACAATTCAATCCTGGCCATCTGATCGGGTTAATTGATTTTTAAAACTTTTTTAATAATCAGCCAATCCACCAATTTCCTTATCCATTTATTTTCCCAATTCTTATGTCACGGGATCCTTTCAACAGATGGTTTCGACAGAAGTCAGAGATCTGCTGTAACATTGGACAGTGTGTATCATGGATTGGGTGTTGTATCTGTGTAACATTGTATAAGTGTGTACATGGATTGGGTGTTGTATCTGATGTAACATTGGACAGCGTGTATCATGGATTTGGTGTTGTATCTGCTATAACATTGGACAGTGTGTATCATGGATTGGGTGTTGTATATGTGTAACATGGAACACGTGTGTATCAAGGATTGGGTGTTGTATCTGTGTAACATTGTATAAGTGTACATGGATTGGGTGTTGTATCTGATGTAACATTGGACAGTGTTTACATGGATTGGGTGTTGTATCTGTGTAACATTGTGTAAGTGTGTACATGGATTGGGTGTTGTATCTGCTGTAACATTGGACAGTGTGTACATGGATTGGGTGCTGTATCTGCTGTAACATTGGACACTGTGTATCATGGATTGGCTGTTGTATCTGTGTAAAATTGTATAAGTGTGTACATGGATTGGGTGTTGTATCTGATGTAAAATTGGACAGTGTGTATCATGGATTGGGTGTTGTATCTGTGTGACATGGAACACGTGTGTATCATGGATTGGGTGTTGTATCTGTGTAACATGGAACACGTGTGTATCATGGATTGGGTGTTGTATCTGTGTAACATGGAACACGTCTGTATCATGGATTGGGATTTGTATCTGTGTAACATGGGAAAAGTGTGTATCATGGATTGGGTGTTGTATCTGCTGTAACATTGGACAGTGTGTATCATGGATTGGGTGTTGTCTCTGTGTAACATGGAACACGTGTGTATCATGGATTGGGTGTTGTATCTGTGTAACATGGAACACGTGTGTATCATGGATTGGGTGTTGTATCTGTGTAACATGGAACACGTGTGTATCATGGATTGGGTGTTTATCATGGATTTGGGGTTATATCTGCTGTAACATTTGGCAGTGTGTATCATGGATTGGGTGTTGTATTGGCTGTAACATTGGACAGTGTGTATTATGGATTGGGTGTTGTATCTGTGTAACATTGGACAGTGTGTATAATGGATCAGTGGGGGTCTCTGGTGTGAGTGCTGTCTTTAAGAAGTAGAGAAAGCCAAAAACTAATTCGAAAAGGCAGTTTTTTCAGTTTTTTGTTTTTTTATAGAATGGTTAAGTATGACATTCAGCATTCTTACCCATTCATTTTCGAAAGCCACCGTCCACTGTAGACCCCACTGGAGAGGTGAGTAATCTCTCCAGGGACTTTTAGGGTTAGGCTGTGGGGAAGGGGGGGTTAGGGTTATGGTCAGGCTGCGGGGAGGGGAGTCTTAGGGTCAGGCTGCCTGGAGGGGGAGTCTTAGGGTCGGGCTGCCTGGAGGGGAGTGTTAGGGTCAGGCTGCAGGGAGGGGAGTCTTGGGGTCAGGCTGCGGGGAGGGGAGTCTTAGGGTCAGGCTGTGGGAAAGGGAGTCTTAGGGTCAGGCTGCGGAGAAGCAAGGGTTAGGGTTAGGCTGTGGGAAGGGTTAGAGTTAAGCTGAGGGGAGGGTTAAGGTAAGGCTGTGGGGAAGGGAGGGTTTGGGTCAAGCTGTGGGGAGAGGAGGCTTAGGGTTAGGCTGTTGGGAGGGGAGTTTTAGGGTCAGGCTGCGGGGAAGGGAGGGTAAGGGTTAGGCTGTGGGGAGGGTTAGGGTTAGGCGGAGGGTAGGGTTAGGGTAAGGCTGCAGGGAAGCAAGGCTTAGGGATAGGATGCGGGGAAGGGAGGATAAGGGTTAGGCTGTGGGGAGGGTTAGGGTAAGGCTGCGGGGAAGGGAGGGTTAGGGTCAGACTGCGGGGAAGGGAGGTTTAGGGTCAGGCTGTTGGGGGGGGAGTTTTAGGTTCAGGCTGTGGGGAAGGTTCAGGGTTATAGAGGGGAGGATTAGGTTAAGGATTAGGAAAAGGGTTGGGGTTAGATTTCTACTTACCATTTGCACCTCCGTCTTAGGTGCTCCTGGCATTGATTGCTTTGCTTCTTCAGTTCTGAACTGTCTGGGAGAGAACTTTCAAAACAAGGCCGTTCTCAGCAGGGACCCTCGCTCATCATGGATTGGGTACTGTATCTGCTGTAACATTAGACAAGTGTATCATGGATTGAGGCTTGTATCTGTGACATTGGTCAGTGGAAGGATTGTATGAACCGTCTGGTTGGAGGATTGAAAGGTGTGTAGCCACTAGTCAATGTTCCTGATCCTTAGAGCAGGGGAATTTCTTGTGGTAACGGCATGATCTGAGCTGGTAGAATGGGACATAAAAGTGAAGAAATGCAGTTGCTGTGTGTTTGATTACTGGTTTAATTACATTTTAATCAGCTGGTGATGATGCAAATTACCTTCACATGGGGAATCACAGGCTAATGCCTTTTAACAACAAAGATGCAACATTCTGCTCATTAACACTTAATTAACCAATTACCCCATCTGTAATTACTGGTAATTCTCGCAGCCTCAGTGTCTCTGGGTTGGCGATCGTTGGCACAGGTTAACAATTGCATTGCTCCGAGGCACCTGGGTAATTGGGGCCCTTGGTTCTGCCAGGCTATGCTGGCTGCAAACGAAGGAAGATCAGATAATTCAATGAAAATGCAGCTGCGGTTATACAGCAATTCCCTGCATGGGATCACCGGACGGTATGGAGGGTCTGCCACCTGAGCCCCTGGCAGGAGTAATCCACAGGAAACACGGACATTACAGATAACAATTGCAATAACCTGGAGACTGAGGTTACTGGGGAGACTCTGATGACCTGGGAGGCTCTTCCAGTAGCCCACAGAGGTGCTGCCCTGTCTGTCCTTTCATTCTAAGGTGACATTATTAGTGTGGACGCAGACACCACTAATACTCAGCCTGTAGGAGAACCTACGGGCACACATCTGCATCTCAGGATGTATAGACATGTATGACAGGCTATGTATGTACACAGTGCAGCTCAGGATATATAGACATGTATGACAGGCTATGTATGTATGTATGTATGTATGTATGTACACAGTGCAGCTCAGGATATATAGACATGTATGACAGGCTATGTATGTACACAGTGCAGCTCAGGATATATAGACAAGTATGACAGGCTATGTATGTACACAGTGCAGCTCAGGATATATAGACATGTATGACAGACTATGTATGTGTGTACACAGTGCAGTTCAGGATATTTAGACATGTATGACAGGCTATGTATGTGTGTACACAGTGCAGCTCAGGATATATAGACATGTATGACAGGCTATTTATGTACACAGTGCAGCTCAGGATATATAGACACATATGACATGCTGTGTATGTATGTATGTATGTATGTATGTATGTATCTACAGTGCAGATCAGTATACACAGACATGTATGACAGGCTATGTATGTATGCAGCTCAGTATACACAGTCATGTGTGACAGGCTATGTATGTATGTATGTATGTACACAGTGCAGCTCAGGATACACAGACATGTATGACAGGCTATGTATGTATGCAGCTCAGTATACACAGTCATGTGTGACAGGCTATGTATGTATGTATGTATGTATGTACACAATGCAGCTCAGGATATATAGACATGCATGACAGGCTATGTATGTATGTACACAGTGCAGCTCATATAGACATGCATGACAGGCTATGTATGTATGTACACAGTGCAGCTCAGGATATATAGACATGCATGACAGGCTATGTATGTATGTATGTATGTACACAGTGCAGCTCAGGATACACAGACATGTATGACAGGCTATGTATGTATGCAGCTCAGTATACACAGTCATGTGTGACAGGCTATGTATGTATGTATGTACACAGTGCAGCTCAGGATATATAGACATGTATGGCAGGCTATGTATGTACACAGTGCAGCTCAGGATACACAGACATGTATGACAGGCTATGTATGTATGTACGTACACAGTGCAGCTCAGGATACACAGACATGTATGACAGTCTATGTATGTATATATGTACACAGTGCAGTCACGTGACTAGATAAGTCCCCAGCGAGAGAAAGACACAAGTCCAGGTACCACGCTGTAATGTATGGGGGAAATGTGGATTATGCTTTATGTGAGGGGCTCAATCCCAATGCTTTACAGCGCATGCGCCTTCCAGATGTTACGCTGGTGTGAACAAAGTTCCTATGAAATGAGCTGCGTGTCCCCTCCGCTGGGGGAAGATTGGTAATTGTACAGTGTGGGAGGGGGCTACCACACTGGTGCTGATCAGCGATAGTACGGACCACTGAGCCGCACGAGGCTTATGGCAGTGTAAGCACGAGAGACAGGGACAGGGGGCATTCACTCCCCTCTCTCTGTCGGATGGACAGACCCCTGCATGTACAGGAAGCATGCGGATGTCTGGATCTGGTCCTCTGATAGCAAAGCTCTTTCCGGCCATCCTGTATAACTGCTGCATCGGCTGACAGCAGGAAAGAGATCGCTTTACGGCCAGCGTCACACAGAGGAGCTGGAAGACAGCGCGAGCTGTGGAGGAGGACACGGATGGAAGGCATCAAAGATAATTAAGGTGGGGCTGGAGACGAATGGGGATTACTGGAGAGCTGGAGCCATATGATGGGAAATACTGGGGAGCTGGAGAGACATGGGGCTGTATGCAGAGCTCCGGCCGCATTGCAATTGTGGCCGGAGTTTTCAGAAAAGTGCTACTGCGCATGCGGAGTAATTTTGTAATGTAATCTATGTTACTTGTTGCAACGTAGATTTTGTATACGCGGTTTTAAAGGCCGCGTATACGCAATCGACGTTGCAACAAGTAACGCAGATTACGTTACTGCGCAGATGTATGTAGAATATACATCTGCATACGGCCCTATGTCTGAGTGTAAGTGAAACACAATACAAAATCCTATCCCGATGGTACATGACTCCACACCGCCTACATAACATCTCCACTACTCACTCTACACAATGCTGTTGTTGCTCTGAAGCTATAGGTATCTTTGTACACATCTGGTGGAATTGCTCGCGCCTCAGACTCTTCTGACAAACAGTGTACACCATCACTTGTAAAGTCACTGGAACTGAGGTCTTTTTGTCCCCTGAAATCTGTTTCCTTTCCATACCCCAACTCTCTCTAACAGCCAATAAACACTTGCTTTTTGTTCGCTTAAATAACACCACAAAGCCAGTTATTCTAGTACATTGGAGGTCACCTCAGCCTCCAATGATCAGAGAATGGTTTAACAAAATTGACCATTACAGGACAATGGAGGAAATGCGGGGTGCTGGAGACAAATGATGAGGAATACTGGGAGCTTGAGACACATGAATGGGGAACACTGGGAGCTGGAGAGACATGATAGGGAATACTGGGAGATGGAGACACATGATGGAGGATACTGGGAGATGGAGACACATGATGGAGGATACTGGGAGATGGAGACACATGATGGAGGATACTGGGAGATGGAGACACATGATGGAGGATACTGGGAGATGGAGACACATGATGGAGGATACTGGGAGATGGAGACACATGATGGAGGATACTAGGAGATGGAGACACATGATGGAGGATACTGGGAGATGGAGACACATGATGGGGAATACTGGGAGCTGGAGACACATGATGGGGAATACAGCAATTGGAGACACATGAAGGGGGATATTGGGAGCTGGAGACACATGAAGGGGGATACTGGGAGCTGGAGACACATGATGGAGGATACTAGGAGATGGAGACACATGATGGTGGATACTGGAAGATGGAGACACATGATGGGGAATACAGCAATTGGAAACACATGATGGGGGATACTGGGAGCTGTAGAGAAAGATGGGGAATACTGAGAGCTGGAGACACCTGTTGGGGATACTGGGAGCTGGAGACACATGATGGGGAATACTGGGAGCTGGAGACACATGATGGGGAATACTGGTAGTTGGAAACACGATGGGGAATACTGGGAGCTGTAGAGAAAGATGAGGAATACTGAGAGCTGGAGACACCTGTTGGGGATACTGGGAGCTGGAGACACCTGTTGGGGATACTGGGGGCTGGATACACATGATGGGGAATACTGGGAGCTGGAGACACATGATGGGGAATACTGGGGAGGCTGGAGACACATGATGGGAAAGCTGGAGACACATGATGGGAAAGCTGGAGACACATGATGGGGAATACTAGGAGCTAGTGACACATGGGGGTAGATCCAGAACTAAGTACGCTAGCGTATTTATACTAGGGGGAGACATAAAAACGTTATTTTGCATGTACTGCGCATGCGCGTGGCAGATGTTACTACACGTAACTCGGAATGTACGTACCAGCTTACTATCAATAGCGTAACTACGAACGAAGGGGAGTGCCAGCCATACGACACCCGTAGTTACACTTTGGAGGCGGGGTGAGGCATTTAAATTGTACAGTATGGACGTGCTTAGGCTTGTAAGTACATGTAGCCATCACGGCCGTCAGGAGTTACACTGTGTAAAGTGAAGGTACGATTTGGAAAGAGTAACACGGTTAAACTATGTACGGCCGAGGGGAGTGCCTAGTAAATACGCTATGCTAGGAAACGTAATGGAAATGTAGCTCTGGATCTGGGTATGATGTTTTGAGTTTGACATGCCAGTTGTAGAGTGTCAGCTCCCTGGACTTAGACATGACCTACATAACCCCTAATACACAATGGGGTAGATCCAGAACTATGTTTGCCATACGTTTATTCGCGTAGCGTATTTTCGTGTGCGTATATTCTATACACTCCCCTTGGCACACCCCTTGAATGTACGTATTTTGTCAAGATCCGCTTTCCCTACCTTAGTATTTTGTCAAGATACGCTTTTCAAACCCTACCTTAACTTTTGCCAACGTAACCGCAGTGATCCGCACACGTACGTATGGGCAACACGTATTTACGCAGCTAAGCACGCCCATACTGTACACTTTAAATACAAACCCCCGCCTACTTAACGTATTTCAGACGTATTTTGGACTCACGTAAAATTGGCACGCCCACACGTAAGTATTTACGTGACACATACGTGAATGGCCCATACGTTCACAATTACGCTACGTTACTGAGCGTATTTTCTATGGTGCGCATGCGCAATACTTACCAAAAGGCGATTTTACGTCTCTGCCACGCGTAAATTTGCTCAGAAGCGTTGTTCTGGATCTGGGCCAATGCAAGTAGTTATGAGCCTGCGTGGTGCAAAGTTTCAGCCCATGGCGTTATTACCAAAACTCCTCGTCTCTCACTTATATGAAGCACAAGATCGTTCTGTAATAAATACTGGGCCAGATTCAGGCTCACGGGTCGTAATAAAGGTCACGTTACCCAAACGTTGCGGCAGTTGCATTAAAGTCAATAACGAGGAGCAACTTTATGAATGAAGTGCAGGGTAAGACCCGGAAGCAGGAGTGTATCTGGGGGTCCTGAAGTCCTCTCTAAAGTATTTCACCAGTGATGTCATTGCGTCTTAAGGTATGAAAATCCTGAGTAATGACATTGCAGTGACCTGGCCACATCAGTCCATTATTACAAGGACACAGACATATCACAGAGCAGCTGACCTAGTCATGCAATTTAATGGTAGATAGAGGCCCAAATCAGGGCCTTCCCCTGTGGCCCGCCCCACTCCTGGGTAAAAATAACTATTGTCTTCTCCTACAGAAGCAGCACCTATATTGTACACTCGCTAAGAGGGAGCGCACACTTATTGTCTCAGCCCCGCCTCTCTGTCTTATGCTTGGATGGGTACACATAGGGCCTGATCCAGAGGTACGATGTAGCGCTGAGCGTACTAATGCTCAGCGTTACATCGCTGACTCCCCCTGGCACTCCCCCTGTGCGGGCGTATGGCCCCTTCCTTACGCCTGCTGAAGGCTACCCTAACTTCAGCCGGTGTAAGCGAGGGAAAATATGCTGCGACAGGAGCGTATTAACGAAAACCCCTCCCTCCTTCATTAAACTACCTCCCCCTGCCTACCTACACTAACATTTGCGTAGTAACGGCAAGGGACGCCCCCTCAGCCGTTACTACGCTGATGCTACGGACGCCCGATCCTAGATAGGGCGTTACCGTAGTTACGCCAGCCAACATCTGGCCGGCGCATGCGCTGATCGGCATTTGAGCGGAGGGACGGCTGCAAAGCCGATCTTACGCTTACGCCCGCCGTCCGAGCGACGCCGGGCGTTACTCTGGATTAGGCCCATAGAGAGAGAGAGGCCACAACTCTACTGTCACCTAAGAGGGAACGCCCACTTACTATCTCAACCCCGCCCCTCTGTTGAAAGCTGCTGTTGCTCGCTGCCCTTTTTGTCCTGTCCGAAGCAATCTGGCGTCGCCGCTAGACATCAGACGGTGGCCTGGAGAGACGGTGACAATGTGACAAGTACATTTCGGAGAGTTTGAACTTCAGACTTTCATGGTTTTGTTTGTGCCGATCACTTGGGCCTGGCGCTGTCAAAAGGTGAGAGCGGGTGATTAATTGCCTTATTACAGGCAGATTATATGGGGCTCCTTGTTTGTGCCTGACAGCTGTCTGACAGCAGGGCTCCACCTCTGGGACATCATGAAGAGGTTGCACGGTGCAGCATCTGTTCCTCTAATCACATCTTCCTCAACACACAGCAAACATCTCCTGACACCGGAGCACCCGGGTCCTGATCATAAGGACCAGGAGTCAGTCCAGGAGTCTGCAGCCCTTACATAGCCACACACAGGAAACCATATACATGTATGTCCACACACCTGCAACATACAGGACACCATGTGATATCATATACATAGCCATACACAGGAGACCATATACATGTATGTCCACACACCTCCAGCATACAGGACACCATGTGATAGCATATACATAGCCACACACAGGAGACCATATACATGTATGTCCACACACCTGCAACATACAGGACACCATGTGATAGCATATACATAGCCACACACAGGAGACCATATACATATATGTCCACACACCCACAATATACAGGAGACCATGTGATAACATATACATAGACACACACAGGAGACCATATACATGTATGTCCACACACCTGCAACAGACAGGAGACCATATACATGTATGTCCACACACCCACAACATACAGGAGATCATGTGATATCATATACATGTATATAAAATAGTTTTCTTCAAAATAGCGCAAAGTATAGAACTACCCCAAAAAATACAGAACATTTTTAATACAAAAATGAAATGGGCCTAGGTGTGCACTCTAAAACAAACCACTATCTCCTCAAAGACCAATAGTGGACTGTCTCTTTAAGGAAGGTGCAGCTTCAGCAATGCATTTTCTCTGCACAAGTTTATATGAAAATGAAAAGAACAGAGTTAAAATATAACATTTATTAACATGAATTACACACCAAATAAATAAATAAGACAAAAATGAAATCAGGGATATAACGCTCTGACAAAATCAATAAACAACCGTCCCCCTATGCAAAGAGGCTATCGTACCCGGCATCGGCACTGAGGAGGTGTTAATGCTGATACAGTCACTGGTGGACGCAAAAGGGCCCGGGATCCGTCTGAGATGTTGCAACCAAATGAAGATCAGGGAGCCAGAGATGTCGGGAGCCGAGAGCCACGCTGGGGAGTCCGGTGATTCCGGACTATTCTGAAGAAAACTATTTTATATACTATTTTAGTTCCCATTGAGGGTGTAGGATCCTCATTGTTTTCTTCGGTTTTTGGCTGCAGTGGTTTCAGCGCGGCCAATTCTGATTTTCAATTTTGATATACATGTATGTCCACACACCTCCATCATACAGGATACCATGTGATAACATATACATGTATGTCCACACACCTCCATCATACAGGAGACCATGTGATAACATATACATGTATGTCCACACACCTTCATCATACAGGAGACCATGTGATAACATATACATGTATGTCCACACACCTTTATCATACAGGGGACCATGTGATAACATATACATGTATGTTAACACACGCGCAGCATACAGACCATGTGATAACATATACATGTATGTCCACACACCTGCAGCATACAGGAGACCATGTGATAACATATGCATGTATGTCCACACACCTCCATCATACAGAAGACCATGTGATAACATATACATGTATGTCCACACACCTGCAGCATACAGGAGACCATGTGATAACAGATACATGTATGTCCACACACCTGCAGCATGCAGGAGATCATGTGATAACATAAACATGTATGTCCATACACCTCCATCATACAGGAGACCATGTGATAACATATACATGTATGTCCACACAACTTCAGCATACAGGAGACCATGTGATAACATATACACGTATGTCCACACACCTGCAGCATACAGGAGACCATGTAATAACATATACATGTATGTCCACACACCTCCATCATACAGGAGACCATGTGATAAGAGATACATGTATGTCCACACACCTCAGCATAACTGCGCATGTGTAGTAACTTTTTTTTACACAAATTACTAAGAATTAGGCACGGAAGTCCATTAGGCACGGATTTCTAAATCGTACGTAGTGACACGCGTACGGAGGGGCGTGGTTGTCCTCTGTACGGGCAAAGTTACGTGAAAGTGGGCGGGGGACATTTAAATGGCCTTTTGAGGGTGCGGTTAGTAATGTACGCACGTACCTAGGCAACCTAGGCACATAAAGACACACGTAGAGTTAAGGGTGCCCTGTGGAGGCATAAGTCACCAAAAATCCGTCCGTGTGAGAACAGTGTCATAGGTGTTGCCTTGCAACGTAGGTGCGTATATTTGCGAAACCATGCGTACTTATTTCACACTTATCTGTGAATCCAGTCTAGTGTTAGGGTTAGAGTTAGGAAAAAGGTTAGGGTTAGGAATAGGGTCACAGTTATTCTAATGCTGAACATACATGTTGGCGTTACAATATTTGATCAGACAGGAGTCGCATCGGACCGGCAACCACATCCACGAGTCCTGCTACCCAATCAGATCGCAGACTTCTCTATCCAGACACTTCCGTCACTTCCTGGCTTCCGTTCACTAGTGGGCATGACGTAATATTACAAGATACAGTATAAATGAGCTATTGGTAACCAATCGAGACGTCTGATATGCGGACATTTTAAATTCATAGAAGTAGGAAAACTAAAGTCGTCTGGCGAACAGCAGTCCCATAGAGTGAGGGCAGTGATTAGAAGATCGATCACACCAATGTCTGGGTATCGCAGCCTTGTGATTATGGATCTCCACACATCAGATAATTGCAGAGCCGGTCACGTTGAACGCAGATCTCCAGACTCGGTCCGGTTTTGGCAGAAGACATTGGGTATGAAGGACAAGTTGAAGAGAAACAAGCAAATGGGACTTCAGGAATCCAGAATTCACGACTCGTATAAATTCGCTGTCATACTTAAGTCTGGATCTGGCCTCAGGTTTTTTTTTTATTATTGTGGGACACGCTCCTAGAAAACGAGGAG
>WWET01002574.1:202880-230143 GCA_011038615.1 Limnodynastes dumerilii | reverse complement strand
AAAATAAGTAATAGCCATAGCAACAGTAAACAAATCTGAACCAATCGGGAGGCAAAATGAAAGACCCGGGTTGAAAACAACCCTGGACCTTTCACATTGCCACCCTTCTCGGGTAGGACCCTGGAAAAACCCTTCTTTTTTCCCCAAGTCAAAATCCCGGATCTTTCAACCCGGGTCGACCGGAAGTACCCCTTTCACATCACCACCAAATACCCGGGTTTCTGGTGGTGATGTGAAAGGGGTATAAGAGAGGAAAGTTACTCTTGGGCAAAACCGTGTTGATTGCAGGGGAGTCATATTTCATCTGCTGCAAACAGTAGTATAGTGGTGATGTGATGTTTCCTATCCCAAGTAAAATTAGCAGTGTATAAGTAAAGCTGGTCAGTATCTGTGTGCAGTAAGCAAAAACAAAGATATATCCCTGCATGCAAAGAATACAATTAACTTGACTCCCCCTGAAATCAACATGTTTTTTTCCAGGAGTAACTTTCCTTTTAATTTCAGTCTCTGAACCAGGGGGCAGATCCAGAACAACGCTTCCTTGCGTATTTACGCCTGGCGGAGACGTAAAAACGCGATTTAGTACGTACTGAGCATGCGCGCGTCAGATGTTACGCTACGTAACGTAACTCTGAGCGTAAGGGCCTTTCACGTATCAGCCGTGTAAGAGCGTCAGCCTTACGACAAAGGAAATCACGCTTCGAAGGCGGATTTTTGCATTTAAACAGTATAGTATGGGCATGCTTAGCGGCGTAACTACGCGCAGACGATACGTTTGTGAGCGGACGAGTGTTGTTACGCTGCCAAAAGTTAAGGTAGGGTTTAGAAAGCGTAAAGCGGCCAAAGTACATACATGCAGGGGGAGTGCCTGGGGGAGTGTATACGCTAGTAAACAGATTGCAAGCTGAGTTCTGGATCTACCCCCAGGTTCTTAATTTCATGCTCCTTCTTAAATCTGAATCAGGTCCCATATCACTTGTTCTGTAGAGAGACCTGCAAAACATGTACCGTTAGTGGTATAGAGTATTAATATATCGACCCAAGAGTTGCCATTTGAGAAAAGTCTGACACAAACACTAACTCAACCCATACCCTAACCCTCCCCTCACCGCAGCCTAACTTTAATCTTCCTCCTCACTGCATCCTAACCCTAAACGTCCCCTAGTAGCATCCAAACCCTAACACTAACATTAAAAATAGCATTTAACATAATACACACCCATCCATGTTCCGTCAAGTCTGGAAGTGTCCAGCAGGCATTCTTGTTGAGCACAGAACAGTCAACATAGCCAATTCGGGAACTGATGATCAGGCATCATAGTTGATCTGGAACTGTAAAAAAAAAGGTGTCACAGTTCACCTGACTTCCTTTGTTTTAGCGTTGTTGAATAGATGTTTCATCAGGTACGTCTATGAGACACAACCTTATCCCATTTAAAGCAGCTGGCACCAGTCCTTAATAGCATAGCAAGCATATGGTTGTAGCCATTAATAACACACAGAAGATCTGTCAGCACAACCAGTGCTTGTGAACATTAAAACCGCTGCTTAGAAAAGCAATTAACCTGCTGCTGCTTTGCTGGAGTTTTATGGGAGTTTTTTCCTACTTTGTACTACAAGCAGAGAAAGATTTTCTAATATACACCAAGCACTACATGTCCCAAGGGAATTAGTATTAGATGTAAAACACTGGCAGGTGTTCAATTGCCAGCAGCTGTGGGAAACACAAGTATGCTAATTCATGTCCGTCACGGTAGCCAGAGAAAACATAGGTATTATGATGTCCCTGTGTTATGCAGAACAGACTATATTAAACACTATAAAACGAGTGAGGTTCAACGATACAATGGTCTTTATTCCGAAAGACCATCATACAACAGCTATATGCATTTTGTAAGCAGCAGTAATGCGACTGCTGGAGTTGCAAAGAGTGATCTGCCGATAGGTGAGTGTTTAACCTAACCATACCCTTAACCCTTCCCTAACCCTCGCTTTCCTGCAGCCTAAACCTAACCTTCCCTTTCTTCAGCCCTAATACTAACGCTCCATGCCCTGCAGCCTAACCCTAACTCTCCATGCCCCACAGCCTAACCTTACCCTTAACCCCTCCCTAACCCTTCATTTCCTGCAGCATAACCCTAACCTTACCCTTCATTAGCCCTATTACTAAAGCTCCATGTTTTGCAGTCTAATCCTAACCCTCTATAGCGTTTTGTTACGTAGATTGCATATATGCGGTCTTTAAAGACCGCATGTACGCAATCTACATAACAAAATGCTACGTAGATAGCGTAAAATAGTTACTATGCATTTGTAGTAGCTATAATCTGAAAAATAGGCACAAAAGTAAAAAATTTCGGGGTTGTGAAGCCGGTCCAATAGGGCTGATCCAGAGTATGAGAGTAAGGGCAATGTGAGGGGTGCTAAATAATTTTAATAGGGGCGGGGTGCAGCGGACCTGCTTTAACAGCGGGCCAGTGCGCAGGGAAGAGCTTAGCTTACTACTGAGCAGCTCTGAGCAGCAAGTATCGGCGGTAGGATACCTTCTGCTGCAGAACTAGGTAAGTATCGGCGGGCCCCCATCAGCTCCGGGCCCGGGACCATAGTCCCAGCTGTCCCCCTCTGATGGCGGCCCTGACTGCATAGCTTTATAGTTTATCTGTAAAATAGAGTTAGAGAGATAAGAAACTTAATTATTCTCACAGTTTACATTTTCCTCCCCTTGCAGTTATACATGGCATTACTTAGAAAAGCCCTTACACCTTAAAAAAAGTGTAAGTGCAGCTCTGGATACGGTTCATTCTCTCTCCATACTAACTGTACCCTCAGTACTGCAGCTAACACTGCTGTGTGACTGGATCAGAGATACAAATGGAAAGGACTGCACCAATTATAATTGCACAACAGAGAACTCCTGTTGTAAGAAGGTGCTATTTCCTAGTTTCTCAAGACCAAAATATATAGACAATGTGAAAGCATCAGAACCAAGGGCCGTATTCAGAGATCCGTTTTCCCGGCTAGTTCCGTGCGTATTTTTAGGTACGTTTCAACTGCGCATGCGTAGTTACTTTACGCAATTGACGTTGATGATACGCATGGAAATGCCTTACGGACGGACCTGTGAATCGCACGTGGATACATATGTCCGGATATGCGACGGAAAAATACGCAGGGGAGAATTTAAATAAAAATGGGCGGGGAGCATTTAAATGAAGGAAAGTGAGTGCAATTATCAAGATACACACGGATGGAGAACATATACGCACGGAACTCCACACGGAAAGTTACAACTGGTCTATGGAGGCGGAAGTCTCCGAGAGCATGGATTAGCAAGGGGAGTGACTGGGGTTTTGGTGGGTGTTCCTTGCTCTGTCCGTGCATATATTTGTGGACTGATCGGGACACAGATCTCTGAATACGGCCCCAACAGAGGAAACTAAAAATGTTAGTGCACTGCTCTGTAATATTTAAACTGTAATGATTCCCAAATACATCACAGAAAAAGCTTCTATAAACTCTTTTTAATAGACATATTGATTAAACAAATATCAAAATCATGATTGGCTAATTATTTCACAAATTACATACGCATGAAGTAATACAGGCCCTGATTCACACTTAATAACGTACCTAACTATACGCAGACTGTGTGCGTGTCTTGGCTATTTTATGCGAACTGCGCAGTCCAGATGTTACACACAGAAAACCATTATGCACAGTTCAACTCCGAGATCCATAAGAGGGGGCCAGTATTCTGTATTTTGGAATCTAAGAAATGAGGATGGAGGGAGGCATTTAAATAGGGCAGTATGGTCGGGGTAAGCGAACTCTGCACGTATTATAGGAAAATCTGCACAAAGGTACACGAAGAGTTAAGGTAGCCCTATGGAGGCGGAAATCAGCAAAGATCAGTTAGAATAAGGGGAGTGTCATGGGAGTTGACTTGCAACTTAGGTGCATAGTTTTGCAAATCCATGTGTGCTGATTTCCTTCTTATCTGTGATCAGGCCCCTAAGAATTAGGTACACAAACATCTTCAAAGAGAATCAGAGATATAAACAAAAGCACAAATGCCACACTGATGCCAGCTAATCTAAATAGGAGGAGTTCTATATCTTACCACGGTTTGCGCCAGGGCCGGCGCGACCCGCTCCGCGAGGGGATGTGGTGCATCCCGGCGCCATGCTGGATAGGCGGCGGACATCCCCCCGCACCATGCTTATAGATTGGCAGCGTTTATACAGTCTCCTGTGTGAACTCTGCCAATCTGTATAGCGGGGAGCGGGGGAATTCCGGTGCCTATCCAGCATGGTGCCGTACATTCTCCCCCTCTCCCCGCTATACAGATGGGAAGCGCTCATATGGGAGTTCCTGTGTGAGCTGCTGCAGCTCACACAGGAACATCTTTTATGAGCACCTCCTGTCTGCAGACAGCGCCGCGGGGAATACTGGGGGGAGGGGACCTGGAGGCATATTATGGGGAATACTGGGGCGACGGAGGGGAATTAGAAGCATATTATGGGGAATATTGTGGAGGGAGGGGAACTGGAGGCATATTATGGGGATGGAGGGGAATTGGAGGCATATTATGGGGAATATTGTGGGGGGAGGGGAACTGGAGGCATATTATGGGGATGGAGGGGAATTGGAGGCATATTATGGGGAATATTGTGGGGGGAGGGGAACTGGAGGCATATTATGGGGATGGAGGGGAATTGGAGGCATATTATGGGGAATATTGTGGGGGGAGGGGAACTGGAGGCATATTATGGGGATGGAGGGGAATTGGAGGCATATTATGGGGAATATTGTGGGGGGAGGGGAACTGGAGGCATATTATGGGGATGGAGGGGAATTGGAGGCATATTATGGGGAATATTGTGGGGGGAGGGGAACTGGAGGCATATTATGGGGATGGAGGGGAATTGGAGGCATATTATGGGGAATATTGTGGGGGGAGGGGAACTGGAGGCATATTATGGGGATGGAGGGGAATTGGAGGCATATTATGGGGAATATTGTGGGGGGAGGGGAACTGGAGGCATATTATGGGGATGGAGGGGAATTGGAGGCATATTATGGGGAATATTGTGGGGGGAGGGGAACTGGAGGCATATTATGGGGATGGAGGGGAATTGGAGGCATATTATGGGGAATATTGTGGGGGGAGGGGAACTGGAGGCATATTATGGGGATGGAGGGGAATTGGAGGCATATTATGGGGAATATTGTGGGGGGAGTAACTATACGCTGTCATTTGGGATCTTAAGTGACGTGGTAGCGTTCATTTAAGATCCTAAGTGTCAGTCCTCGCCCACTTTCTCTCATTTCCCTGCCTCCCCCCGCCCCTTTCCATGCAAATCCTTAAGATCTTAAAGATTCGCTGCACTTAAGATCTTAAGTGCTTGCGTGCGATTCAAACTTACGCTCTTAGCGAATTTACGCTCCTAACCGCTACGTAGACGGCGTTGCACTATTACTACGCATGCGCAGTTTTGCGAATTTTCTAGGATCTTAAATATACGCTCCTAAGTGCCGTGGAAATCGTATCTCTGAATCAGGCCCTTAGTGCTTAAAAGGCTGTGCTTCTAGTGTATTATTGTTACAAACTTTTCTGTTTTGTGACTGCATTGGCATTTTGTGACTGCTTTTTTTAACTACATTCAGGTAACAAGAATGTTGAATTTATTGTACAGTAGTAGGAATGATGCAGTTTGTATTGTGTGGGGGCCTGTATGGTATAGCGGTCACTAGGATAATGTCTGTAAGGCATGTGTCCCTAAGATATTTAGTCTGTATTATGTTGCAGTTTTTATGATGAAATGGAATTTGTATAGTGGAGACTAGAATGCTGCCTCTATTGTATACATTTGCTTTCTTTTATTGTGGTTACAAGATTGTGTTTTATGATGCTTACATAGATACTATAGTCTAGAAACCCTAATGACATATTGTTAAACAGGTAGGCGCAAATTTAAAGTTTGCAGGGAGGCGCCGAACACCCTAGCACCGGCCCTGGTTTGCGCTTTGCCCTATCGGGTAGTATAAAGTTCCTTCCTATTCTAGCTACTGCAGCAGACTCTCCGGTGCACACGGAGAGTAGGGCATTGGTCTAAAGCGTTTCGCCTTAACTTTGTCAGAGAGATAATATCATAGTTGCCAACTCTCCCGGAACGTAGAGGAGGCTCCCGAAATTCGGGTAGTTCTCCCTGTATCCTGGGAGAGCCGGCAAATCTCCCGCACGGGACATGAGGCTCGTGCTTTCCATGAAAGTCTTGCCCCCCTGTCTGGCAACACTAGTTTACTAGTGTTGCTAGAGACAGAGAGGGACTTGATGCAAATTACGTCATCAAGCCCCACCCCCATCCCTATGAAACCCCAAAATGGGTAATTGATTATCAAGGGGCGGGGCTTAATGATGCGATTTGCATAAATCATTCCACCCCGCCCCCTGCATACATCTATGGCTTCCCTCCGGGATCTCCGGAGCTAAGCTTTTAAAAGTCGGCAACCCTGGATTATATTAGATCATACATAGTACTGAGCACTTGTACTATACCTGTCTGTTCCTTTGTGTGATATATATCAAACCCTAATGTCCTATAATTTACTCACCCAATCTGCCTGTTATTACCCACCCTATCTTGTCCTTTAATAAATGCTTAAAATTGTAAAGCATTACATAATATAATATAATGTAATTACATTACATATATAAAAACCTGTTAATAAGTAATAAATAAATATTAATAATAACCCGCATATTTTATATAATCCATGTGTTCAGTAACTCTTTATAACTCAGTTTAACTTCTTCTTTAACACATCTGCTGTATCTGATCCCAGTTTTACTGTAAAAAAAAGAATCTGACTAGCTGCAGTATAACTAAGTTTCCCCCATGTAATAAAATTAATGTTTCACTGTGAAGAGTAAAGGTCTTATTTGTTTTACCCATAATACTAAAGCTTTCATGACTATTGCAATTTCATTGTTGGAGTAATTCCTTTTTTCCATTGAAAATTGAAATGGGTCATGCACACTGTGAAAACACAGATATCAAGAAACCAAGCAAGAGGTTACCTTAGCAACAAATCCCATGTGGCAACATTTGCTTTTCACCTCTGATGCCTTTAATTTGGATTGTAGTGCTTCTGCTGGGGGGAAAAGTCATTTTAAAAATAAAATCTAACTATTAAACTGACATATAGCAAACACACCCCTGGGGCCAGATTTCCTTTCTGCGGGAAATAAAAGTGGAGATGTTGCCCATAGCAACCAATCAGATTCTAGCTCTTACTTTCCTATTACATACTAGAAAATGTCAGCTAGAATCTGATTGGTTGCTATGAGCAACGGGGCAGATCCAGAACAATGTTTTTGTGCGAATTTGTGAATTTGTGCCTGGCGGACACATAAAATCGCAATTTTGTATGTAATGCGCATGCAGATAATACGCCTTGTAACGTAACTCTGAGCGTATGGGCCATTCACGTATTAGTTGCGTAAATTCGTACATGTGGGGGTGCCAATTATACGTGTGCAAAAGTACATCTAAAATATGCAATGTAGGCGGGGGTTTTCATTTAAAGTGTACAGTATGGGCTTTCTTAGCTGTGTAAGTCCGTGTTGGCCATCAGTACGTGTGCGGACGACAGCGGTTACGCGGCCAAAAGTTATGGTAGGGTTTGGAAAGCGGAAATTGGTCAAAGTACGTACATTCAAGGGGTGTGCCAAGGGGAGTGTATAGAAGGTACGCACACATAAATACGCTACGCTAGTCAACGGATTGCAAGCGGAGTTCTGGATTTACCCCAACAACTCCACTTTTCCTTTCCCGCAGATTAGTAAATCTAGCCCAGACCTTTAATATGACTAATATGCTTGTTTTACAATAGATACACTATGAGGGTATGTATTTTATCAAGGCTGTCTCACTGGCTTCTTGGAACTTGAGGTGAGACATTTAATGTAATGTTCAGCAAATCAAAAATTGAATGAGCTGCTTCATAACAGCACCATATGTAAAATTATAGTACAACACATAATGGCGTTTTGCACCAAAATTGAGCACAGTGACCACAGTCTACTCAGAAGAGGTAAAACATTTACAGAAAAAGAAAAATCAGAAAAGCTAAGATAATGCTTTAAAATGTAGCTTAGAAATATAGCGGTAACAACTGCAGCCGGGCCCCAGTGAGTCTCCAAACTACAATGTCACTTCCAATTAGTTGCTTTGGAGCGCTCACATTTTAGTCTCTTGTCATGTCAGCCAATGAGTTTTGCACCAGTTACATCTTTTTCCCATGCTGACCTCTTGTGATTGCTGGGCCAAGAAGGATGCTGTGTTCTAATGGAAAGATTTTCTGATCATTATTAATATATTTGTTCAATAAATATGCACTTATCAACTTTAGTGATAAAACTTCATTAATAAATGCATAACAATAAATATTTGATGCTATTTTGAGGGCATTATTTCAGTTAGTGATGTGGGACCAGACTCAGGTCTCTGCTGCCACAGCGGTCAGGGCTCCTACCACAGCAGAGGTCCAATGCCCCTGGAGCCGCCATCTTGTGTCCAGTCTTTTACCCCCACATTCTCCGTCCCCGGGTATCCAACATGACTCTGAGTGGCCCGGCCCCCTCTTACCCTCTCACAGCCAGCCTATATACCCCCCACTGTATGTATATATATATATATATATATACCCACTCACAGCCGGCATTTTTACCCCCCACTGTGTATACACACCCTCCAACATTTTTAATGGAAAATAGGTACACCTGTGGGAACGTGTCTGTGAAGGGGGCATGGTTAGTCCAGTGAAGGGGCAGGGCTATAATCTGCTCTCATTTGCTTGTATTATAAGGTGTAAAATCTCACTTTATACCTTATCATATGAGCTAAGAATGCACAGGAGAGGATCCTGTCTCTATAGTAGAGCTGTAGGAGACTGTCCCCATAACACTGCTATAGTGATCAGATGCTGCAGGACTGGAAGGTGAGTATAAGGGGAGGGGATTAAAGAGCCAGAATCTGGTACAGGAGCCCTTTTAGCCGGCACAGACTATTAAAAAAAAGGTACTGTACCTGCTAAATAGGTACAGTTGGAGGGTATGTGTATATATACCCCCTCACAGCCAGCCTATATATTCCCTTTCATGTATATATACTCCCTGACAGTCAAATCTGTTCTCTAATAATGGGGACGAGAATGATGACCAATCACAGTTGATTGGGGGCATTGCCTAAAATGAGTCCGTAAAGTACACAAGTACCGGTTTTTTTTAATGGGTAAGTATGCTGCCGATCGGAATACTTACCCATTCCATTTTCAGAAGACCCGACCAACACCTAGAAAGACCCCACCAGAGGTAAGTAACCTCTCTGGGGCTTTTAGGGCTAGGTTCTGGGAAGGGGAGTCTTAGGGTTAGGCTGCGAGGAAGGGAGTCTTAGAGTTAGGCTGCAGAAAGGAAGGGTTAGGATCAGATTGTGGAGAAAGGAGGGTAAGGGTTAGGGTCACGGAAGGGGAGGGTTAGGGTAAAGATTAGGGAAAGTGTTGGGGTAAAATTTACACTTACTATTCGAAACTCTGTTTTCCGAGCTCTGGGGATCGGTTGCTTTGCCTCTTCAAGGCAGAAGTAATCGATTTCCCAGCCGGTTCAGAACTGTCTGGGAGAGATCGGCTCTTTTGAAATAGCTAAACAAATACAAGATTGCTAGTATAAGTGTATAAATTTTATTTAGACTACTTTCATTAAAAGTTAAAAAAAATCATTAGATATCCTGCAATAAGACAACACATGAATTAAACATGAATTATGAATTAACAGATATTCATATATAACCTCATATACATAGGGTATGTCACCACATTTAGTCAATTATCTATCTCCTTGCAAATATCGTTATTTATAATACTGTATCAGTAATCAGAAGAGCATAATAGTATAAGAGAGCACACTTGTAATTAAGCTCCGTTGTAGGATAGATCCTTAGCAGACAATTAGTTGGCCGATGACATAGGTGCAAAATCCTACTCAGAACTGAACTTCTGAATAATAGGCAAAAGATAGATGAAGTTTATGCTGGCAGCAGTATAAATAAAAGCAGTTGAATGGATGTTGTTATTTCCACAGTATAATCATCCGGGTTGGTTATTCACAAGTATTCCTCACAGATATTGTGAACCAGAACTCAGATGTGATCTTTACCTGAAATAAGTTGTAACTTATGAGGGGTATACCAATTTACTGAATACCGTGGCTCAATAAACAATATATGGACAAAGTCTATATTATTGGCAATATATATAGGCAAATAGACCAATGTAGTTATTTTTGCTAGTTAAACATCAGGGGGGGGGTTATTAGTAGAGATGAGCGGTTCGGAAATCCAACACTTTAGAATTTTGGGGTTCCGAGTCGAACTGAGCCATGGCTCAGATCTGCCCGTCAAATTCGGATTCCACATCGAAATGTCGGATTTCGCTGGGTTTTTTTCAGCTTGTAATCTCACGTTATTTTTTAGCTGCTTTGTGGTTGCACTGTTCAGGAACACAGTTCTCGCGTGTTTTTGAGGGTTTATAAGGCACTCCCACGTCACCTCTGAACCATTTTAGATAGGAGATTGGTGGTGATAGTGTCTTTCAGTTGTAACTCTACTATCATCACAATATATACATAGAATCCTAGTGTGTATTTGTGCTGTATTAAAGAAATCAAAAGCCCTTATTAGGGCTATCTTTTGTAGGGTTTTTTTTATAAGCAACTCTTTGTAACACATACCTTTCATGGTGTGATTGTGCACCCTGCATCTTGTAAAAAATTGTTCTATTCAAATCTGTGATTGCGGCCCTTTAATAAGTCTCTATTAGGCACTCTATAAGCAGCTCTTTGTAATGTATACCTTTTGTGATGTGATTGGGCACCTTGCATCTTGTACAAAATTGTTCTATTCAAATCTGTGATTGCGGTCTTTTAATAAGTCTCTATTAGGCGTTCTAGAATCTGCTCTTTGTAACGCATACCTTTCGTGGTGTGATTAGGCACCTTGCATCTTGTAAAAAATAGTTCTATTCAAATCTGTGATTGCAGTCTTTTAATAAGTCTCTATTAGGCACTCTAGAAGCTGCTCTTTGTAACACATACCTTTTGGGGTGTGATTGTGCACCTTGCATCTTGTAAAACATTTTTATATTCAAATCTGTGATTGTGTTCCTTAAAGAAGTTGCTATTAGGCATGTTCTAAGTTGTGGACATTTGAAAAATCACCTGTTAACTGCAACATCCTTTTATCTGCAATTCAAACAAAATAAAATTAGCACGTTTGCTGATTATTTTATTATTCTATTTCAACATGGACCAACAGTCTACGGAGCCGGTGCACCCCTGTTTAGCTAGTGCTGTCGGTCCTCCTAGTACTTCAACAAATTATTTGACCAGGAAAAATTTTACAAGTTTTAGAGGAAAGCATTAGCAACAGCACTTCCAAAGGGCTAAGTGGTTATCCCCGGTGCGTAAAACTTCACCAGAAAGTCCGTGCCAAAAATATTGCCTTTTCTCTCCTTTCTTTAGCACCCTAATTTGTCTTCTAAAAATCAAAAATTGTAAACTTTGGTGGGAGCCTGAACAACCCAAGCACCACGGCCACGTCAGTCTACCTGTCTGGCGCCGAGGTGCTTGCTTTGTGAAACAGTACATGTCTGACATACGGGTGGCGGGAGGGCTCAAGGAGATGAAATTGCACAGAGTGCAATACCGAGTTTGCCTTTGTGCTGGTAGAACTACTTTTCAAAAATGAGCGCAATGCTGTGTTACTTGCATAGATTACTTGCATAGAACAGAGTGTGTTAATGTGATTTAACAGAAAGTATGGAGTGTTCTTGTCTCACATGTAGCAATGAAATAACATTAAAACTTGGTTATCAAATTACTTTTCATGATTAACACAACAATCTGACTTAACATCATAATAATAATAAAAAAAAAAATACAACCCACAATGACTATTGACATCTTGTTACTTGTCAATGGGATTGGACAACTCTTTCAGGGCTATTATTTCTAAAACAAGTGTCTCAGGGTATAGGGTATTAAACACATCTAAACCTTATATAGAAAGGGGCTATATCTCAAGTTTATCCTCAACTAATTTCTCTGAACAGGTGTCAGTAGAGCCAGGGCCGGATTAATAATGGGGCTGATGGGACTGCAGCCCCAAGCCTCCACTGATAATCCGGCCCATTGGTAGATCCAGCAGCAGCCTGAGCGGCAGGCCAGGCTCCTTTATGTACGGCCAAAGTTGTCAGAAGTTGCAGGCTGCAGTATGCAATACACATAATTTCACATCACATAATCCACTGTGGTAAGTGGCATAACACATCACTGTGTTACTAGATGGGCAAATGGAATGAAGATGGGCTCTAAATACAAAATATTTCACTTACTAGAAAATTCAAACTAAAACTATTTTCCTCTCCAAGTATAATTTTTTGGCGTGTAAAATAAAGACAAATAGAAGTATGTAGAGGTTTTTTTTCCGTTACCACAACAGATTAAGCAAAGTTTTGTAAATTATGTCAAAGATGATTGAATAATATTCACAGCATTTGAAAGATTACTAAAGTCCTCAGGTCTGAAAACAATTACAAAAGCATCTGCAACTATATAAAGATAAGTATAAAAGGAAATGTAATCCTTTTCTGTGTGCAGATGAACAATACTACAATACAAGGTCTCAACATGTACTAAGTCTGCACATGGAAGGTGGGCGACCTGTGGGCACTCATCACCCTCACGTTCCTTTTCAAGAGGATCTTTAAAGGTCTCAACATGTACTAAGTCTGTACATGTAGGGTGGGCGACCTGTGGGCACTCGCCACCCTCACAGTCTTTTTTAAGAGGATCTTTAGGTCTCAACATGTACCAAGTCTGTACATGGAGGGTGGGCGACCTGGGCACTCGCCACCCTCACGTTCCTTTTTAAGAGGATCTTTAGGTCTCAACATGAAGCATGTGTGTACATGGAGGGTGAGCAACCTGTGGGCACTCCTCCCCCTCACAGTCCTTTTTAAGAGGATCTTTAAAGGTCTTAACCTGTACCAAGTCTGTACATGGAGGGTGGGCAACCTGTGGGCACTCGCCACCCTCAAGGAACTATTTAAGAGGATCTTTAGGTCTCAACATGTAGCAAGTGTGTACATGGTGGCGGGCGACCTGGGCACTCGTCCCCCCCTTACATAAGTGTCGTGCTAACGGCTTCATTGCATATTATGATGTGTCCTGATAATAATCTTGTGAGCTAGAGTAAGTGAAAATTAATGTTATTAGTGTTAGTAACGCTTTAAGCACAAAAAGCATTAGAATTACATGATCTTATGAAAATTTTTGAAAAAATACAGATCCAAAGCCAAAACATTTCATTATTTTTTGACAAAACCAAAACCAAAACACAAAGAAAATTTTTAACCAAAACCAAAACCAAACCACAAAGAAAATTTAGAACCAAAACCAAAACCAAACCACAAAGAAAATTTAGAACCAAAACCAAAGGCCTCGGCACTCATCTCTAGTTATTAGCAAGCACCCCTCGCATATAATATGAAACCAGTCCTCAGATGAAATCTTTGCCCGCAATGTGTTGAAATTAATAGATGGCAAATTTACTGCGTGCCGCGGCTCACTGCCGACAGACTATGGGAAGCTTCCCACTCATCAGCTGGTCCGAAGCTCCTTACTTTGCCTGACAATTAAAGTTATTCTTAGTGCCTGATCCAGACCTCCGCCGATGCGCTATGCGTACTAACGCACAGTGTATCGGCATCCACTCCCCCGACACTCCCCCCTGTGGCCGGTGTAATTACACACTGTTACACCAGCTGAAGGCTACCCTAACTTCAGACGGCGTAACAGTGTTAAAATTCGCCGGCTCCAGGAGCATAACTGCCCAAACCCGCCCTCCCGCCTTCATTTCCTTACCTCCCCCCGCCTTCCTTCTGCACTGTTTGTGCGCGTAAATTCGTTACACTCCCCTCGGCACACCCCTTGAACGTACGTATTTTGTCAAGATACGCTTTCCAAACCCTACCTTAACTTTTTCCAACGTAACCACAGTCATACGCACACGTACGTATGGGCTAGTTTACGCAGCGCAGCTAAGCACGCCCATACTGTACACTTTAATTCAGACGTATTTTGGACGCACGTAAAATTGGCACGCCCACACGTAAGTATTTACGTGACACATACGTGAATGGCCCATACGTTCACAATTACTTGTTTAAAAAAAAACAATATACATAAATAAACCCCATACCCTGCCCCCGCCACTATAACTAAAATAAATAAATAAATAATTCCAGCCTGACAGGGCATGCTCATGATTGTAGAACTATATGCACCAGCATACCCATGGATGCCAGGGCATGCTGGCACTTGGAGAACCACAAGCGCCAGTATGCCCTGTCAGCCAGGGTCCGCAGCGCCATATAAATGTCCACATATTATAAATATTACAGTATAGTGCCGCCACTAAAATTGCCCAAAAAAGGCCAAATGTACAGTAAAAAATAAAAAAATACTTACCTGCTCTGCTAGGGGTCCAGTCTTCTAAGCTTTTAATCCTTGGGGTTGCCTTGGCAAAAAAAACTTGTTGGCACATCACAAACTCAGTCCTGCAAGTTTCAAACAAGAATTCAGACACTGGGCAAAGGGTATAAATATGCCCCAATGACAGTGGAACTGTCCTGCTTGCTGGACTGTTTGCGACATGCTGAGTTTGCAGTTCTCCAAGCGCCAGCATACCCTGGAATCCATGGGTATGCTGGTGTTTGTAGTTCTACAAGCATCAGCATGCCCTTTCGGGCCAGAATTATTTATTTATTTTAGACATAGCTGCTGGGGGCGGGGAGGACAGGGGGGTAGGGTTTAACTTTATTAGCTTTTTTTTTTGAAAAAAAAAGGAAAACTTGCCTGCGGTCAGAACAATTACGGTCCGACTGCTTTTTTTTTTTTTCTTCAAGTCTGTTTTTGCTACAGCCAATTCAGAGGTGCGGGTCTCTAAAGAAACACACACCTCTGAATAGTACATTTAAGCGGATCTCCGCATTGCGCATCAGCTAAAACTCTGAATCCGGTCTGTAATCCCCAGTGTTTCCTGCATTGCAGCTGAACCAGAGTTCCATAAGCTTCACTCCTCCATGTTGATTAATGCACCTGTTTGCTGTCTCCTGGATTCTCAATCACTTACCTTACACCTATCATGTGTTCCTTATTTCCAATGGAAGCTTAGTTTTCCCTACTTAAACTTGCAGCACAGGCTCACCTGGGCCAATGCAATATGTGCTGTTGCATGAAGTAACTGGTCTCTGTGTCTTCTTGGGAATGCCTAATGTTCTCCCAGTGTCCTTGGGGTTTCCAGTTTATCTCCGTGCAGTATTTCCTGTGCCACTCGCTGCTTACAAGTGCCATCGCAGTGTTCATGGACTGCTACTGTTCTGTGTGCCTCTGCAGTTCTCTGTACCACGCTGCGACTTTCAAGTGCTATTTATTGTTTATCTAATGAAGTTTGCTGATTATGTGTCATGTATGGTCTTGTGCATTACATTGGTTGTGATGCTTTTGTTTTGCGTGAAACATTTTGGAAACTCAGATATTGTCCAATCTGTCAGAAGATGTCTTTTTTGCAGGATGAGATAGCTAGAATGCATGGTGAGATATGCAGGATGTCGGTATCTTTGATGCCACCATTGCCACAGAGAGTTACTGGAGGCGTACTGGGTGGACTATGGTGAAGAATGCTGGTAAGGTTGGCTTCATAAAACATAGCCATGCCATCTGGCAAAACAGAAACTTGTATAAAAAGGATGGCTTGCACCCATCTTCTGTAGGAACAGATATTCTAAGTGAGCAGTTTGATTTCGTTATTAGAAACCATTAAAACTAGGAGAGGGGGGCAGTGATACAAATAATAAAAATAGCTGCTCCCCAAACCAAGAACTACAATCACCGAACAGCAGCCTCTATATCAAGCCCTCACGGTCTCTCAGCAGACGCCGGTTACAGCGTCTGTTAGTTCAGCCTGTGACCTGCTATTGTTCTTTCCTTGTGCCTTTGCCTCGTGCTCTGTGCCAGTGATTTCTGAGTGACCCATCCTCTGCCTTGCTTATCCATTCCCGTTGCTCTCTCGGTTTCCTGCTTTGCTCTTGCTACCACCTTCGTGTCCCTACCTGCCCTTGTTCCTTATTTTCCCTGTATGCATGTGTATGTTCCCTCCGGGGAGTCCCAGTTTCTTGTGTGACTGTGAGTAATTTCCCCTATCTGTCAGTTAGTATTGTCCCGTCCAGACAGGCAATCAGGAGAGGAACAGGTTAACACAAAAGGGATAAACAGCAAGGAGTAGATAAGGAGGCTGACACAAATGGATAACAGGGACAACGATGGGGCACTCAAGTAAGCAAAAGAACAATGAGAGATAAGAGAGGAGAGAAGAACAGAAGCACGGGGCAGCAGACGCTATAACCGACGGGAAACTGCTGTGCCCGCAGGTTTATTTACAGGGGAGGCTGGCCAATGAACAAGCAGGACCAGGACCAGCCTCCAGCAGCACTTGGGCACTAGAATTATAGGTAAGAGGGAGATTGGTCCAATCGCAATGCTGCGGCGCGGGGTAGAAGGACGTGGCGTTCTGGTTGCTAGGCAACCAGGACGCATTGCAGGACTGCGCGCCAGAAGGCTGAGGAGAGAGCGGACACATGGCTAATTTGCATGCCGTCCGTTCACGTGACGGCATGCAGTGGGAGAGCGTCGGGCCCAGGGAAGATGGCGCCGGAGGAGAAGAAACAGGTAAGTGCAAATAGCGGCACTTAACAGGTAATTACGGTGTGACATAACATCACTACTCACCACGTACCAGGATGGTTCAAGCGTCTCATTATTCCTCTGTGCTATCACACAGTGTTACTCAGTTAAACTCTTCACATAAAGTTACCGTTGCTGAACTGACCACTGTGCTACCATGCTGTGTTATTTAGTTACACTCTCTATGTCTAGACACCTCTGCTGTCCTGTAGGTCGGCCACCTTCCAGGTGCTGGGGTGTGCCTCATGATTGGTTTGTTGTTGGATGGAACTTCTTCGCCGTGAGCTCCAATGTTTTTAGTTGTAGTTATGGTTAAGCTAAGTGATTAATTAGCTAATTGGGCCACCTTTCACTGCTGAATGTTCTAGCTGTAGACATTCATTAATAATTAATTCGGCCCAATTTAATAGTTATTTTACTAAAACCATGTTCCCTTTTAAAAAGCAGCTATTGTTGTCCATGTCATTATTTCTAGTTAAGTCTGGCTGTGTGGTGTCTGAGTGGGGCCTATGCCATTGCCAGATCGGAGACCAGCTAAAGCATTTATTTTTTAAAGTCTTTTTTTTCTCAGCGTTACAAAGGGGCACCATACTGAGCTTATAACTTCTGGCAAGATACCCTTTACATTTTTCTAGGTCAAAGCTCTTTTGACAATGATAGCACTGAAATTATGGTGTCGGCTGTATGGCTGTCAAATTTGTGGCTAGGATCATAGCGTCCTGGACAAGTATAGCTGCCCCACTACTTTTAAGAAGTGAGGGGGCCCTTGTGCAGGAATGTCCGGGAGATTCACCAAAATTCGAGCAGTTCTTCAGGTATCCTGGGAGAGCCGGCAAATCTCCCGCAAGGGATTCGAGGCTCATGGTCTCAAGTCCTGCCCCCCTGTCTGGCAACACTAGTTTACTAGTGTTGCTAGGGACAGGGAAGGACTTGATGACGCAAACTGCATCATCAAGCCCCACCCCCATCCCTATGGAAACCCCGAAAGCGGTAATTGATAATAGTCAAGGGACGGGGCTTAATGACGTGATTTGCACAAATTGCGCCATTAAGTTATTTGCACAAGTTGCGCCATTAAGCCCCGCTCCCTGCATGCATCTATGGCTTCCCTCTGGGATCTCCCGGAGGGAAGCTTTTAAAAGTCGGCAACCCTGATTTTAGCCATTGTAAGATCTTTCCAGAAAATAGAGGCTCAACTTGTTTCAGCTCAATACAAACTGTTGATACCCCCATGAATGGCTACCTCTCAATGACAAATAATTATCTAGGCACACGTATCTGTGGCAAATACAATATCTCATTCTGTTTATATTACAATTCAAATTATACACCTTGGATAAAATAAATGTAACTAATAAACTCTGCTCTAATTGTTCATAGAAATGTTTTTCTAGAGAAACCAATAAAAACTCATTAATTCTGATTTTATCTAAATGTCTACTGCAAATAATCCATAGTAAGCTGCAGTACTTACATGAACATATTGTCACCATGCATATATTGATCTTATCACATATACTGTATTTATATCTCAGTATAGACTTCTACTTACAAGGACAAGAAAGACAAGGCACAAGCTGCTAGTATCACAGCACAAAATCAATAACCTCTCTTATTAACTCACTCTCTTACTAATGTCATGTGTTATTATTGTACATCATTTATTGTACAGCAATGTTTCTACTGTTATCCTGAACACTAATATTTTGGTGCCAGCATCTAGTGCCAGCCTATAATAAAGATTTCATGTAGATATTACTATCAGCAGTGGGACGTAATGTCACTAGATCCATACCTCTCTGCGTAGTAGATCATTTACTAAAGATCCGCACTTAAGAAGCGTCTCCTTTTTAGGTTTGAATCCGGTCCTAAATAACTATGTAGGTATGTAGGTCCCCATAGCGAACAGCCCTATTTTGAAAGGGCCGTTCCCTCCCAGCCAGTTCGGAACAAAATAGATATCGATTACTCATGTGGTGCTCCGTTAGGTAATTGGAAAAAAATTAACCATTTCCCTAATTCTAACACTAAGTTACCCCCCCGTAGTCTAACCCTAAGTCCCCCCCCCCCCATCCAGCCTAACACCCCCCAGCCTAACCCTAAGTCCCCGGAGAGGGTTGCTCACCTCTTTGGTGGTCAGGTCCAGCAGCGGCGCTGGCGGCTTTCCCAAAAATGAATGGGTGAGTATGCGAATGACATACTCACCCATTCATAAAAAAAATTCTGCAGTGTTACACATTCGAAATAGGGACAGCTAAAAGCTACTTTCGGCTGTCCCTATTTCGCAGTGGGAAACATCGCAGTGGGGACTCGCAAAGGCTTCAAGTACCAGGGCTAATTTTTTATTAAAGTCCGCAGTAGCATCCACATATTGTAACGCTACTGCGCATGTACATGGGTCAGAGCAGAATTTCAGCAAACCTGCTCTCTTCATTCATGATGACAGGTCCTTTCTCCGCTACCTAGCAGCTGCCGACATCTCTCTGGCAGCTCCCAGGGGCCTCTCATTACACTGGAAACTCTATGAGCCCTTCCCCCACAGGCCGCCACAGCCTGTCCCCGTTCCGCCCCCAGTATGAAACCGGCAAAATCTATTTATGGGGCACAGGCTGTTTTAAATACAAATCATTTACTCTACTCATGTTTTGCAGAACACTGGGGAAAGGAGGTTATTTAACAGTCTAGAACATTATCACTAAATACTCATTACTATAACTCTTCAAGCTTTAATGGAGTCTCTTCCAAGTAATTACCATGTATGGTACCGCATACACCCCCAGCATTTACTGCAGTTCCTCTGAAATGTTTGTGTGTGTACGGAATAAGATAATGGGCCTTATTCAGACTACCAGACGTATAACATAAACGTCCGGAGTTTAGCGTTTTTTACTACATGCGTAGTACATTTTTTACGTAATCTACGTATATCTTTTCCTTACGTAGATTGCGTATATGTGGTCTTTCAGACCGCATATACGGTGTTAAAGACCGTAATGTATTAGGAAAGGTGACATTAAGCAAAGAATATTAAAAAAAGAAACAGAATGGATCTTCAGGGTGGATACTGTACAGCACAGAGACATGAATGAAGAGATGAATTTCACAATGTTTTTAGATTAATAGGAGTATTACTGTGGCTTCTCTAAATACATTGATGTAAACATAATGGGGTAGATCCAGAACTACGTTTGCCGTACGTTTATTCGCGTAGTGTATTTTCGTGTGCGTACCTTCTATACACTCCCCTTGGCACACCCCTTGAATGGACGTATTTTGTAAAGATACGCTTTTCAAACCCTACCTTAACTTTTGGCAACGTAACCGCAGTGATTTACACACGTACATATGGGCAACACGTATTTACGCAGCTAAGCACGCCCATACTGTACACTTTAAATACAACCCCCCGCCTACTTAACGTATTTCAGACGTATTTTTGACTCACGTAAAATTGTAAATTGTAAATAAAGTATTTACGTGACACATACGTGAATGGCCCATACGCTCAAAATTACGCTACGTTACTGAGCGTATTTTCTATGGTGCGCATGCGCAGTACTTACCAAAAGGCGATTTTACGTCTCTGCCATGCGTAAATTCGCTCACAAGCGTTGTTCTGGATCTGGCCCAATGATTGGATATTTCTTTTAGAAAATGTGGCTTATAGCACTTTACTAATCAATTAATATATTAATTTCTTAATACCATCATTTTTCAGTGACTGTCCTTTTTCCCTTATTTTTTATACAGCTTCATTATTTTTCCATTATATTACTATCCTTCACTATATTCACTATCTCATAACAATTTATATAGACTGATAGGAATAATACTGTGGCATGATCAATACAAACACAGTCAGTGAATATTGTGGTTGGATACTTTTTCTATTAAATGGGGCTTAGGTAATTTTAATTATTGTGGCCCCTTTTTCTCTCCTTTTCTTACTCCTCACAATAGATTATACCAAGGCACCTTTATTATTTTCTTATGATATTGTTATTCTTATTTTTCACCACACTTAGTTTATCACAAAAGTACATATTATAATTGCTTGCTTGATTTAATATGCCTATTATCTTCACATCACTTTATTTGCAGTTTTACATATAATAATTCACATTATTATTTCTCACATTACACTTATAATCCTATTAATTAAATATTTTTTCTACAATTAACTATAATCATTCAAGAATATGGAGTTATTATTCATACAATTTGTAGCACTTTATTATAATCATAGTTGATCTAATATTTATTTATTTACACACCACTTGTGAATAGTGACTAATAGAGAGGATTTGAGGGACCAATTTTAGTAGATTATTTCTTCTTATTTCTCATTAATTTACTTGTTTTTTTTACTTATTTTTTTTTTTTGCTACTAGAGAATCTATTAGATACACTATTACACTACTAGATACTATACGTACTAATTGTATAATATAGAGTTTCCTCTTGTAATCATGCTGTTGTTACTAAAGAATAGACATTTTTTTTGCATTGGTTCAATAAAATGCCAATCTTCCCACAGCCAATGAGATTTTTGACCATCACTATAAAAATATACACCTGCAATGTAGCCAATGTAGCCATAATGCCAATCTTCCTACAGCCAATGAGATTTTTGACCATCACTATAAAAAGATACACCTGTGATGTAGCAGGTGTTGTCCATGATTAAGTAGTAAGGTGAAAAGCGCATAGTACCCAGAGGGGTGCTGGGCACGAGTACCCTCTGCTTGACAGTGTTCCTTAGCCTATTGTCAGCAATGATTCAAAATTCTATCCTTGATACCTTAACTAAATCGGATAGAGCACCTTATACCCGACAGCCTAATTAATATAGCACACAGTCCTTCAGATGCTGGGCTTACTATCAGAGATTTTTCCGTCTCAACAGATCACAGTTCATGTGTTCTATACTAATGATCTTTCAGCACTGTAGTAGCTTGCCTAATGCTAGTAATTTATTTGGTATGGATTCACTACTATATTAATATTCTGCTATTTGTTACTGTTATTAATTTTTTATTACACACTTTACACACAATGGTAAACAAAAGAAAGACAAGTGGCGCTAAAAATATATAATAATAGGACGTAGCTGCTGTATAAATGAGTGTGTTCACCTCCTAAGTTTGGAGCCAACTAAATACACAAAAGATACAGCCCTTAAATAATAAATCTGTAGTATTAGTACATCAATTTGTTGGCTGTAATAACCACAAAGAACGGCACTGTTAAATATGTACTAAAACATTGATTTATTCAACATTCAAAACAATTTCCCTTACAACACGATTAAAACATATATATATTGTGACATATGTATATTGAAATATTGCACTATTGCAGATGTAAATAGCAAGCTAGAGACCACAGACTTGTGGGAGTCTGACTATCTGAGGTAACTGCCCGGGCTGATCACCCAGACGGATTCGCTCCATCATGTGAGGTCCCTGGGAGAACTGTTCGTCCCTTCCTATAAAGGATAAGACTGAAGGACACTTTGGTAAGACTCCAAGCTGCAATAAATAACTGTATCCAATTGCGATCCCGTATACCACCCTTTCTGAGGAGGAATATGTTCCCTGTCAATACTGGGTATTTAACTGGAAACACCCTCATTCACTGTTCCATCATTGTGCTATCGGGATTTGACTAATATTTGCCTATCCTCAGGCACAGTGGAAATGATGTGGTCTCTAGCTTGCTGTTTAGTGTCAATAGTCCAATATTTCAATAGTAATTATACATATGTCACAATATATATATGTTTTAAATGTGTTGTAAGGGAAATAGTTTTGAATGTTGACTAAATCAATGTTTTATTTTTTGATTTATTATTTAAGCACTGTATCTTTTGTGTATTTACACACAATGGTGTTGTATGTGAATTTACAGATTCTGAAATTTGTGCCGATTCAACCACTTTTCCAGAATTTCTAACATGAAATAGCAGCACAGTATTGTGTGATGGGGATCGCTGATACCTTGCATGATGCTCTAGGGGACAAAAAATGTGCGTGTTGCTCATTTAACTTATTAAACTTCATTTGATGATTGCATGTGATGAAAATTAACCAACAATGACACAGAATTTATTTTCAAATTAATTTTACTTGAACAACAATATGCAGAAGTGCAACAAAAATATCGCTGTTATTTACAAATCATTAAATAAAAAAATTATTCTGTAGATCCAGAGGAAGGCGAGAAAACCGCAGGAGACGTTTTAGCCAATTCTGTCTCATAGACGGAAAAAAATTCCTTCCTGACTCCACATGTGGCAATCGATTTTCATCCTGGATCTCTGAAATATAATTACGTATTGTTATATATCATATTGTAAGGAGAAGAGGGGGAAGGGATTCCTGCTCGGGTTCTCACCGAGGCGCGGAGTCTAAATCTGGGCCAGGTTTTCACTAGAGCCTCTGATGGTGAGGGTAGTCTGGGCTGTTGGCACCTGATAGGTTGCGGCCCACAGTGATTGCCACCAAGGGAAGAGCTGCAGCGTGGATAGCAATCCAGGAACCCAAGCACACAGGAATGCAGACTGGAACCCTTGCACACAAGGGGATGTATACCAGGAACAAACTGGAGCCCTTGCAAACACCACACAGAAGTACAATAAAAAGGCAGGACCCTATAGCAGAATACTGGAGTGTAATAATAACAGGAGCCCAATACACTCAGTAGTAGATAGGCAGGGAGAAAGCCTGGACAGGACTGGTTGTAACAGAATACCCAGGAGAAGGTAACCAGCTAGATAAATAGATAGCTGCAAAACCCGGAGGAACCACAGGTCCCAGAATAAGACAGCGCCAGGTAAACAGACAGATGGAACATAGAGATAGGTGATCAGAGTCTGGTGAGCTGACACACTATACACATTGAGAAATGGGAAACACAGTGGAGAGCAAGCGATCATCAATACACACTATGAGATGGAGTACACAGTGGTAAACAAACACTCACCAATACACACTGAGAGACGGTATGCACAGCAGTAATCAAAAACACTCACCAACGCTCACTGAGAGATGGTACACACAGTGGGGAGATGCAGGAAGCTGAGAAGCACACAAGGGAGATGGTAAACACCGGGTGGAAAACATAAACAAAAGGAGTACAACAGGCGGAATCCAGCACACCGCAAGATGGTAACAGCAGCGTGCATGCACCAGAGGAGAGTAGATGGAAATACTCGCCTGGCAGGAACAGAGAGCATCTGAGATGACAAGGACGCCACACAAGGCAGGAGGCTGGCCGGAACCTAACCGGGGCTGAAGCCGCCGACGCGAGCAGCAGGCCACTCGCGTTGCCCACTTCACACAGGACAACGCACACAAACAAACAATGAATAAGGGTAATGTAAGGCAAGGGGTAACACCAGGATAAACACAAGGGGTCCAACATATTCAGAAATTCAGCAGAGCACGATCAGACGGCGGGCAGAACGTAGGTAAACCAGATGCTATAACCGACAATCAAATCTCCCGGGCAGGAACTATTTAAGGAACAGCCTACCAATCAGCTGCAGGAATCAGACACACCTCTCTGCTAATACCGCAGCTGGGGAAAAACAGGCACTTAGAAACTAGCAGGGAACTTCACACTCTGCTGGGTCTATTCCTGCAAAGTGTAACACTCATAAGCAAGGCCACCGCCAGAAATTGTGGGGCCTGGGACCCAGTGCTCCACCCCCTATGGTAGGACCTGTAGTCATAACAGCGGAGAAATTCCCTGCGCATCGGCACACTGACGTACAGCTCTCCAGCAGCAGGGCTAGGAGCCTGGTGACGGTGAATTATCTGTCTCCTGCCGCCAATACCTGCTGCTGGAGAGCTGAGGTGGGAATCACCACTGTGCCCCCTTTCCGAGGGACAGGACAAAAGTCACTGCAGTCCTACTCTGATGGCGGCTCTTCTCATAATAGCTTACAATCTATGGAGATGAATCCTGCCCATCAGAGCTTCCATAGTATTCATCAGTAAAGATATAGCTCAGTATAGATACAGCTCTTTCTCAAACATATATTAGCACAGAATTACAAGAATATCACTGAATAATATGCAGATTTTGTACAAGTTTTAAATATGTTAAACTAAAATGAAGTTAATATTTAGCAATATGGATCACTTGTCTCCATTAACATTTCCCAATGATAAAAGGTTCAATGAAGAACATTACTATATTTGCGCCATTGCAGCAAAACCTACTAAATGTTTCCACTACAATGCAGCAAATCTTAAATATCTCTCAAAGTGAAATGAATAAATCATCATGGGGTATATTTATCAAACATCAAACAGGTGTTGCCTGTAGCAACCAATCAGATTCTGGCTATCTGTTACAGTCAGGGAGTTTCTCACCAGGGCGCAGAGTCTAAACCAAGGCCAGGTGTTCACTAGAGCCCCTGATGGTGGGGATAGTCTGGGCTGCTGGCACCTCCAGTGATAGCTCTCAAGGAGAATCTGCAGCGAATGAGTCTGAATGGGAACTGACTCCCGCCTAGGAACCCTTGCACAACAGCAACAGATCTGCAAAAACCCTTGCTCGCTAGATAACAGACCAGAGCGGGATATAACAAGAAGGTGTACATAAACCTGAGCATACAGTATAGTAGGCAGGAACCCAGGCATACAAGAAGGCAGGCTGGAACCCACACACAGTACAAAGAACAGATGAATGCTGGATAAAGGGCAGAAATTAAGCAGGGTCCACAACAGTGGAATAGAAACCAAACAGAAATCCAGAAAACACCTGAGTAACTGCAGGATGGAAATAGCAAGAGACAGCAGGTGTATAGGAGACAGCAGGAGGTGGCTACAATGTTGTAATAAGCACACCAAAGGCAGAGTCCAAAGGACTGACTCACGCCACACACTACACACTGGAAATAGACACAATGGGGATGGAAATACTGGAGAACCTCATGGGAGAATACACAAGGTGAGATGGAAGCTGAGTGAGTCCAGGCACAACTCACTTGATTATCCAGCAGCTGATGAAAACCAGGCACATAGAACCCAGACAGGGAACTTCACAGGCTGCTAGGATTTCTCCTGCAGCGTATAACAGTACCCTCCCTTGACGAGGGGTCAAAGGACCCCTCATCCTGGGTTTATTAGGGAATTTAGATTCTTTATTTTTTCAGCATGAACACCTCTCGCAGGAACCCAGGATCGTTCTTCATGACCATATACCTTCCAATGTATCAGGTAGTGGAGTTGGCCCTGAACCCGCTTGGAATCCATGAAATATGCATGAAATATGTTTGGATTTATTTTCCTAATGATTTTAAATGGCCTGATGAAGCGAGGACCAAGTTTGGCAGATGGTTGTCTTATTCTGATGTTCTTAGTTGACAGCCATACTTTGTGTCCCACCTGAACGTCACTAGTTTCCCATGCCTGTCCTCTGTTCTGCATCCGAAAAGCTGTCACTTGTAATGCCCTGTTCCTCCAGATTACTCTTACTCTGCTTGTGACCCTTAGTGCTTCTTGATCAGTATCTGGGATGAACAGGGATTTGCCATGGGATGGAATCCTTGGAGACAAAAGGACAGAGAAATCTTGGTGGAGGAGTGACATGAGTTGTTGTATGCAATTTCTGCCAACGGAATATTATCTGACCAATTATCTTGACCAATTATGTTCAGACCTCTGCAGAAAATTTGCCTGAATTTAGCTATGAACTGAGGGCCACTATCAGATACAATGACAGTAGGAAGTCTGTGAAGTCTGACAATATGCTTGGCGAACAGAAAAGACTGGACCTGGGCATTAAGTTAGTTCCTTAAGGGCACGAAGTGTGCCATTTGCAAGAATCGATCCCCAGATGGTGGTAAATCTGGATGAATTAGGGAGGTCGGTGATGAAGTCAATGGACAGATGGGTCCATGGACGCTAAGGAACCTGTAGTGGAAGGCGAGGACCCGGTGGACAGCTATGTGTGGTTTTATTCCTGGCATAAATTCCACAATGTCTTGAGCAAGAGAGGGCCAGTATGTTCTTGATAGGAGTTATTTGGTCCTCTGAACTCCTAGATGTCCTGCAGTCTTGGGAATGTGATGCTCGATGAGAACCGCCTTCCGAAGTGTTTCTGGTACAAGTAGGCGGTGAGTGGGTTTATCTGGAGGACTGGAACCCTGTGCCTTCATTATCTGTGACCGTAAGTCCTGAGTGAGACCTAACAAGATAGATTGCATCTGCTAGATTGCAAAGCATCTGCCTTCTTGTTCAGGGATCCTGGTCTGTAGGTAATGATGAAGTTGAATCTAGTGAAAAACAATGGTCATTGTTGTTACGACACCGCTGGGGTGTCTGGGAGTAAGGGTACCCTGGGATTACCTTGGCCGAGGACCGGGGTGACCGGGTACAAAGACAATAAG